>JASAMX010035279.1:0-66218 GCA_030248175.1 Microlaimidae sp. YZB2_3 | reverse complement strand
CTATAGGCAAATAAAATCTAGCTGACCGCGAAAATTTCAGTATTGAATCGACTATTTAACAGCAAAACCATTCAAAATTTTTAATGAAATCGGTTTAATAATAAAGATCAAAACCTGTATTTTAATAATTATTTATCAATTTACTTAATTTAAAACCCAAATGCAAATTTTTAAAGGGCTAAAGATAGTTAATTCTTGTATATTTTGTAAAAAGGTGGAATTAAAAAAAAATTCTGCGTTCTTATTTGTTTTTTTTTAAAAAAACGTCATTACCGCACAATTTTAATTGGTCCCCTCATGTCTGCATTCAAATTTTCAGCGTCAGCCAGATATAATTCAACCATAGTCTGTTATATTTTGATCCAAAACTCAACAGTAAATTGTTTACGCCTGATAATATTTCCTTGTCTTAAAAACTACATACTAAATGAAAGTAAAATGTTGTTTTGTATATAATTAAAATTCCTTCTTAATATTTTACGTATACTCCGAAACTGTTAATCAATGAATTTATATGTTTAATAAACCAAACTAAAGTTTAAAAAATAATGTCAAAGAAGAAAAACTGTTTTTTCATAGTTTAGGAATTTGTAAAAAACCGAACATTAATTGCAAACTGTTTTTGTGATTTTGTTAATTCTTTAAAAGAAAAATTGCGGATTTTCTTAAGAAATAATTGTTTTAAAAGCGCGGAACATAACTTTTAATTTTTCTATTTTATTTTTTAATACTTCTTTCGACAATCAGGAGTAAGATTAACATTGGCAATAATGTGATTATTAAAATCTTAAGTTTTTTTAAGGGGCTGGGTTTATTTAAATGATATTTTTACAGTAAACAAAACAGTATTTACAGAAAAACTAAAAAGAACCTTTTTCACGAAACTAGATCAAAATATTTTTCAATATTCGTCAGCTATAAAATAGGGTTGTATTAAGAAAACAATATAATTACTTTTTATGAAAAATTTAAATTTAAAAAACCATTTAAATATCAGTGCTAATATAATTTTTAAAAATTACATAGAACGCTGATTTTTTTTTCAAATTTTCGTGTATTCACAAAATATAAGTCATTAAAAAAATTGAAGTTAAAGTTTGCTGAAAATGATTTAAAGAAAAATTTAAAAAAAAAGGTATGTGTGTGTGTGTGTGTGTGGCATATCCCTTCGCCGCTCACGCGAAAAGAATTAAAAATGATGCGTTAATAAATTTTTTTCTGTTTTTTAATTACGCACGTCAGACCGCCGCTCAAATAAAAAACAATATAAAATGATGCGTATTTATTAATTAAAAAAATTGTTGTAATTTTTTTTATTCATAGGTCCCATTTAAATGGGATCCCATTTAAATAGGTCCCATTTAAATGGGATCCCATTTAAATGGGATCCCATTTAAATAGGTCCCATTTAAATGGGACCCCATTTAAATGGGATCCCATTTAAATAGGTCCCATTTAAATGGGATCCCAATTAAATAGGTCCCATTTAAATGGGATCCCATTTAAATGGGATCCCATTTAAATAAGTCCCATTTAAATGGGACCTATTTAATTGGGATCCCATTTAAATGGGATCCCATTTAAATGGGACTTATTTAAATGGGATCCCATTTAAATGGGACCAAAATCAAAAAGTCCCATTTAAATGGGACCAGGTCCCATTTAAATGGGACCTTTTTTTACAAGCAGTTTGTTCTAAGTGTCTCATTTTTCCTTTATTATATATTTTTGGTAATATCTTATAAAAAAACTATTATTAAACATTCAATGGTTTAAAAGTATTTTGTTTCGGAAATTGGACCCCACCTGACCCCTCTCTAGGTTTTAAAATTTTCCACCCCGGGTCGACCCCCCTAGAAAGCTAGGGGTGTTCGACCCCCTAGGACCCCCTTCTAGATTTTGAAATGTCATTTACCCGTGGTAAACACCCCCTTAGCTTTTTGACCGTGTTCATCTATGGGTGGGCCATCATCGGCACATTGTCTCATAGGTAAGGTAACTTTTTGTATAAATTGATTATTCCATTGGTGATATGATGGGATATAGTCACTTAACTTTTTTCCTGTTCACTTTAATTTTTTTTGTACACACTATAGTGTTCGAATACTTTGTATTTTGTTATAAATTTTTTTACCATACGATACCTAATAAATTTTTTTTAAAGAAATTTGATTAGTTTTTCTTAACAGATTACATAAAAACGGGTTCTACGGCTTTTTTTATTTTAATATTAATCAATAATCAAAGGTCTTCTTAAATATCTGGGCGAAGGATCGCAGGAGTCCATGAAAAAAGATGCCGCACCATGGTGGCAAAAGGCGCCAAACAGACCGAAACCGGAAGAAATTCCCTCCAGGACAAAAAATGAACAACTGACTATGACTGCAACTGCATACAAATCGAATATTAATGATTTAAAACCATCTATAAATTTAACTGCCAGCGTTAATCGGGAAGAGAGACTTGTTCCTCAAAAACGAAAAGCATCAGAAACGGATAAAAAGTCCTCGAAAAAACACAAAAAAGACAAACATAAAAAGCGCAAGAAGAAGAGCAAAAAGAAGAAACGAAAGCGCTCTTCATCTTCAGAAGAGGAGACGGACAGTGACGAAAGTGATGCTTCAAAAAATTCCAGTGCGAATTTTGAGAAACTGCGGAGTGAAAGATTGAAAAGAGAGCAGGAAGAGCGATTGAAGACTGAAAAACTGTTAAGAACCGTTAGGGGCCAAAAACTTCCAGAAGAAGAAAAACCAGCGCCTCAATTTCAACAGAAGTATAATTCTCAATTTAACCCAGAAGTCGCAAGGCAAAATAAAGCTACTTGAAAAAATAACATTGACATACAATACTTTTTGGCATAAAAAAAATGAAAGATGCTATTTACGATAGGTAAATTGAAAAAAATTTGTTTTTATAATAATAATTTAAATTACAAAAAAACTTGTAAATTTAGGCAAAGTTTTTTTTAAAAAATATAAAATTACTGGCTGCGAAATGTGTTTGTATGTTAAAAATAAAATGAATTTTAAAATGCGTGCATTTTTTGTTTGTGTTTTTAGTTTTAATAAAATTTTATTTATGTGATTTTGCTTGTTTAGTTTTAAAAGTTTATGGGAAATAATCCTTTATATACGTGTGCATAATGTTGTGTCGCAAGTGCAATAAACTTTAAAAAAAATACATGCTAAAAATTATAAAACTAATATGCAAAAATATTATTATTAATTATAGCTACATAATATTAACAACGGTAATGGTAATAACATCATGATCATGGGTAGATTTTGTAGGAAATTGTAAAATTTTATTACTGTGTTTTAACACTAAAATCCAAAAATATGAAAGACTACAAAAACCAAACCAAAAATTATCTTTGCTGAATAATACAATACCATCAAAAACAAGCAAAATTATTGGTAATTATTAGTTTAGAGTATTTAAAATTTTAAAGGGGTAGGGGGTGCTCGTGCTAGGTTGATAAATCAACCAAACACGATTGCTTGATTCCTTTTGCTGTGTTGAATCTGTTGCTTAATACAAATACCATCTATCACTCAATAACATTAGGTGAGATAAATAGCTGAAAATATAAATATTTACGGGGCTAACCGAAATTTTTTTTTACATTTTGGGTGTCATATTTGTCGTACTAAAATTACTTGGCGCCGACCCGATTGACGATGCGCTGTGCTAGAAAATTTTCAAATTTTAGCTTCTAAAAGCGGCCTAATAAAAACATCTGAAGACTTTTTTATGCCACATTGACGCCATTGGCACAATAGAAGTTTCAGCTAGCGCTTAAAATTTTGGGTTTGGGCTGTTGCCTGGCGTTTAGATTCTTGGCCAGGACAGCTTTTATAGTCAACCAAAAATAAAGGGTAACAAAATATTCGCGATTTTAGGAAAGCAAAAATTTTCCAAGTTTTCCTCTTTAAAACTAAACCGTGGATATCAAAACTAACAATTGGGTACTATCTGATTTTTTTTAGAAGTTTTTTTTTCGGAAAGTGACTGAGGAAAGGCCGAGCGTCGGTAGGTACAGGTTCAGTCATCACACTGCATCTTTACAATTTTAATATTATTTAGAAATTTAGATTGAAAACAAGGTATCCTGGTTGAAATGGACATATTGAATCAGCAACCGTTTGCGTGCGCCTTGCCACGCGAGATCTTGGATAAAATTTGGCGGCATCTACATTGGAAGGAGCGAATACGGTTAGAACGAGTTAACTGGGCCTGGTTTAAAGAAATGAGAAAATCCTGGAGGCTGTCATCGCGAATTAATATAACTGATTATATTTTCGACTGTCACATGGGCGATTTGAATTATTACACCCGTTTTAAAGAAGTTAGTTTTTGCCTTTTGTACTAACTGTTTGTGTACAAAAACAATTGCGCTGGTGAAAATTTTGGGTGGAATTAACTAGATAAAACGCTGTCGAACATAGATGACCAGCCTTTGGGAAGGGGCAGATGTTTTGGCATCCATTGCTGATCCAACAAAGCTATTTAAAAAATTTTGATGGTGGGTAAAAAACATAAATGGGCACGGGGGGTTAACCATACATGGGCACGGAGGGGTTAACCCCCCCCCCCAAATTCTGAGAAGTGGGGTTTAACCCCCCCCCACTCAGAAGTGGGGGGGGAGAAAAAGTTAACCCCCCCAGTTTTGTAAAAATGAAAAAAAGTCTTTAAAATGACTTCTAACTGCCTCCAAACTTAAGTTTTGAGGTCAAAATGAATGTTTTAAGCAATAAAAAGCTCAAAAATGCAATAAAAAGGGCTTTTTGACCTAAAATTAGTGTTGTTAACCTATTTTTCCTTCAAAATCAAAAAACGATATGGGTAAAATGCACTCCAGAAAAAAAACGATATGGGTATTTTGCGTTTCTCGGATTTTAACCCCCTCCCCTAATTTGGGGTTTAACCCCCCACTCCGGACCAACTTGCCCATGTATGGGGTTAACCCCCCCCAAATTCTGAGAAGGAGGGTTTAACCCATACATGGGCAAGTTGGTCCGGAGTGGGGGGTTAAACCCCAAATTAGGGGGGTTAAAATCCGAGAAACGCAAAATACCCATATCTTTTTTTTCTGGAGTGCATTTTACCCATATCGTTTTTCGATTTTGAAGGAAAGAAGAAAAATAGGTAAAAAACGCTAATTTTAGGTCAAAAAGCCCTTTTTATTGCATTTTTGAGCTTTTTATTGCTTAAAACATTCATTTTGACCTCAAAACTTAAGTTTGGAGGCAGTTGGAAATCATTTTAAAGACATTTTTTTCTTCATTTTTCCAAAATCGTGGGGGGTTAACCTTTTCTTCCCCCTCCCACCTCTGAGTGGGGGGTTAAAACCCCTTCTCACAATTTGGGGGGGGGGGTTAACCCCTCCCAACCCCCCCCCCCGTGCCCATGTATGGTTTAACCACCCCCCCCCACTCTGGGAGGGGGTTAACTTTTTCTCCCCCCCCCACTTCTGAGTGGGGGGATTGAACCATACATGGGCACGGGGGGTTAACCATACATGGGGAGGGGTTAACCCCCTCCCCCAAATTCTAGAAGGGGTTTAACCCCCCACTCAGAAGTGGGAGGGAAAGAAGATTAACCCCCCCCCCCCGATTTTGGAAAATTGAAGAAAAAGATGTCTTTAAAATGACTTTTAACTGCCCCCAAACTTAAGTTTTGAGGTCAAAATGAATGTTTTAAGCAATAAAAAGCTCAAAAATGCAATAAAAAGGGCTTTTTGACCTAAAATTAGCGTTTGGAAAAATGAAGAAAAAAATGTCTTTAAAATGACTTCTAACTGCCCCAAACTTAAGTTTTGAGGTCAAAATGAATGTTTTAAGCAATAAAAAGCTCAAAAATGCAATTAAAAGGGCTTTTTTACCTAAAATTAGTGTTTTTTACCTATTTTTTTTAAATCAAAAAGTGATATGGGTAACGTAAAATGCACTCCAGAAAAAAAACGATATGGTATTTTGCGTTAGTCGGATTTTAACCCCCCATAATTTGGGGTTTAACCCCCCCCCACTCCGGACCAACTTGCCCATGTATGGGGTTAACCCCCCAAATTCTGGGAAGGAGGGTTTAACCCATACATGGGCAAGTTGGTCCGGAGTTGGGGTTAAACCCCAAATTAGGGGGGTTAAAATCCGAGAAACGCAAAATACCCATATCTTTTTTTTTCTGAAGTGCATTTTACCCATATCGTTTTTCGATTTTGAAGGAAAGAAGAAAAATAGGTAAAAAACGCTAATTTTAGGTCAAAAAGCCCTTTTTATTGCATTTTTGAGCTTTTTATTGCTTAAAACATTCATTTTGACCTCAAAACTTAAGTTTGGAGGCAGTTAGAAATCATTTTAAAGACATTTTTTTCTTCATTTTTCCAAAATCGTGGGGGGGGGTTAACCTTTTCTCCCCCCTCCCACCTCTGAGTGGGGGGTTAAAACCCCTTCTCAGAATTTGGGGGGGTTAACCCCTCCCAACCCCCCCCCCCGTGCCCATGTATGGTTTAACCACTCCCCCCCCCCCTCTGGGAGGGGGTTAACTTTTTCTCCCCCCCCACTTCTGAGTGGGGGGATTAAACCATACATGGGCACGGGGGGGTTTGGGAGGGGTTAACCCCGCCCCAAATTCTGAGAAAGGGGTTTAAACCCCCACTCAGAAGTGGGAGGAAGAAAAAGGTTACCCCCCCCCGATTTTGGAAAAATGAAGAAAAAGATGTCTTTAAAATGACTTTTAACTGCCCCCAAACTTAAGTTTTGAGGTCAAAATGAATGTTTTAAGCAATAAAAAGCTCAAAAATGCAATAAAAAAGGCTTTTTGATCTAAAATTAGCGTTTGGAAAAATGAAGAAAAAAATGTCTTTAAAATGACTTCTAACTGCCCCAAACTTAAGTTTTGAGGTCAAAATGAATGTTTTAAGCAATAAAAAGCTCAAAAATGCTATAAAAAGGGCTTTTTGACCTAAAATTAGCGTTTTTTTTACCTATTTTTCCTTCAAAATTGAAAAACGATATGGGTAATATGCACTCCAGAAAAAAACGATATAGGTATTTTGCGTTTCTCGGATTTTAACCCCCTAATTTGGGGTTTAACCCCCCCCCCCACTCCGGACCAACTTGCCCATGTATGGTAAAAACCCTCGTTTTCTAGTATCGATTGAAAACAAGTCAGTGTAATTATAATGAATTAAATTCTTAAATACGAGAACGTCGACCCATTCTGTCGTGGCAACAACAATATCGGAGGTTTTTTTCAAAAATAAAAAAAATATCCGGTCGTTCAGTGCTTAAGCTGCAATTACAATACAAGAAAATCATGAATAAAAAAATTACAAACCAATAGCAATATGGTAGTTTTTATTTACCAGATGGGTGAAAAAATAGTTTCCAAAGCTGTTGGGAAATTTAGAGTTTTACAGTGTTATTTTAAGTATTAGAAGTTAGTTTAACATATTTCGAGTTCTTCGTGGTTTAAAATTGGTTTATAGTTTAGGTGTGGTATCGCGCTATTCCTCATATGTCATATTTAAACTTTAATTCATCTCAGTTTTTAACTCAAAAGGAAAGCCGCATTACAATTGGTGGATTAGCTTTGCTGGTAGAATTAAGACCATTGAAACTCAAAGAAATTACTTTAAACGTCTTAACTCAAAACTACGCAGATCTGTTCACAATTTTAAATGTAAGTTAGATTTTAAATCGATTAGTTTGTTTTAGTAATTCAGGTGCAGGTACTGCACATTTTCCGATTTTGACATAACCATTACTTATACTTTGCTTAAAACCGGTTAGACCTCGGAGCAAAAATTGTTAATTTTTTTGTCTTCAATTAGCTTATAATCGTTTATAATATAAAATTTAAATTTTAGATGTAAGAACTAAATAACAAAATGTAGTGAGAACATTATTTTTTCTCATAAAATTTTGCTTATAAATTCCTATATTTTTTCTTCTTGCAGGAACTTTCCAAACTGCCGCAACTGGAGCGAATTTCTCTGGAGTATTTCCGGGATTATAACACTGCCAAAGTGAAGGAGAAGCAGGCGAACGAGGCGTTCAAGGAGTTCTTCGGCGCACTTGGCAACTTGAAAAGCTTTAGAATAGAACTGAACAATTTCACCGGAAACGCAGTGGACCGGGCTATTTTCGAACATTTGCCGCCCACCCTTACCTCGCTAACCGTCGCGGGGAGTGCCCCGCTTAAACAGAACACAAACGCTTACAAGTAAGATTTTCATAATAATTATTTTGTATTCGTGGCGAAAATAAAATTAATAATTACCAAACCGTAAGAGTACAATACAACCGTAAAAATGTGATTTGTTTTTGTTAAATTAAGCTCATATTTTAATAACAAAATTAACTATTTAAATTTGTTTTAAGTGAATTTTTGTTTAAAAAAATGATGTGGAAAAAGATTTAAATGAAAATTATATTTCTCCGATGCAGTGGTCAATTTATATCATGATGATTAATTACACCATTGTGTAAATTGTAATTGTAACTGCGTAAGGTGAAAACTGACCATTAAATGGACAATGTTAATGTTCATTTCAAATTTTTTCCAACAAAACTTTGCGAGGTCCGGAAATACCCCCACCGCCTTTTTCGATTTACTAACCGTGCCCCCTTCCGCACCCAGCTCTAAAATGAAGGAAATTGCCGTTTTTGACATACTTTCGTAAAATCTTTAGTTTTAACTTGTAGTTTTTTTGCAAATTTATAAACGCACCGGAACGTGTTGTGTGAACTAAACCTTCCTTTAGTATTGTCGTCTGAAATAATACATCTCTTTCCAGCAAAACTTTATTAAACAAACCACCTGAAATTTACTTCCGTTTAGTCTGACTGCGATCGATAAACCCTCCGCCCTGAACCTGGAAGAGCTTTACTTGGCCGGTTCCTACGTGAACCTGGACATCGACTCCGTTGGTTTTCCGAAATTGCGCTCCCTATCTTTGCTGAACCCGCCCAACGAAGAATTCTATACTTTCTTGAACCGGCCCGTGTCCGGTCTTCGCGGCCTGCGGCTGGAAAGACTGCGGTTGGGCGCCGTCCGCCTGGCCGTGTCCACCGTGGTACCCAGCCGGTTCAACACGGTCCGCAACCCCGTACGACGACTTTTGACCGACAACCCGGCCCTTAAAGATACCCTAATGGAGTTAGCCTTAGACTGCTGTCGTAATTTAAACGCGGAGGATCTTAAAGAAGGAGCTGCGGAGCTCCGGGAATTGGAGAGCTTTAGTTGCGAGTCAAGCGCCGCCGTCACTCAGTCCGTGCTGGAGAGAGTGACAGAGCGATGCACGAAACTAAAGAAACTCGTACTACGCAACTGCCCTCAGGTGAGGTGGGGTGAGCATCGCAGTTTAATTTGTCAATGAGAGAATTGAAAATAAATCGATATGGCTTTTAAATTAGTTTCCTATTTTTTTCAAGTTTATTAGATTTAAGATTTAAAATAAAATTTATGGTATAAAAACTTATAATTGGAAAAGAGTTATAATCATAGTCATTATAATAAAAATTGCAGTATTAATGTTTTAGAAATATATTTCTAACAAGGTTTTAAAGTAAATTAATTATTGTATTCATATGCAAAGACGTGTTCAGGATTTTAATAAGGGCGTAAACATAGATGTTCTTGGTCAGGTCCGCTAGGGGGGTCGCAAACCCCGGGTGCGAGATTTCAAATTTGGGGGGGTCCGATTTTTTTACAAGGTTTTTATTAAATCAATAATTTAAGTGTTTTTAGGTCAAATTTTATATACTAAAACAGCCTATTTAGACCTAAAAAGTGTATTTAAACACTGGTTTTAACTAAAAAAACCCGTGTTTTTGACAGTAAACAAAAAATTATACTTCTAAATTGGTCGGGAGGGGGAAGGGGAGGGGGTGCAGCCTCACTAGGGGGGTCGGTTTGGACCGCTCTCGAGCTTTGGGGGAGAAGGGGGGGCTGGATTTTTTCAAGAGGCGGGTCCGAAATTTTGGCTCTGTGGGGGGGAGGGTGGACCCCTCTCTCCCCCTCCAAAAAGATCTATGGACGTGAACACAATTTCTAAAAATTACGCTTTGAAAGTACTACTGGAGCCTCAATATCCCAAAGGCGGGGAAGGTTTTCTGTTGTAGTACCGAACCAAAAGATCGTAAGTGTGAGACCCAATTCTAGACTCCAGTTGGTTACATTGTATATTATAATATGATCTTTATACTATTTAAAATACCATTAATTTTGTGATTCAGGTAGATGATATCTGTCTTGCTGCAATTGGCCATAATTGTCAAAATCTCATTCATTTGGATGTTAGCTATTGCAAAAAAGTCACAGCAGATGGAATTGCAGGATTAATAGCATGCATAGGTAAGATAAGTTTGTGCTTTAATAATTGTTATGTCAGAAATAATCATGTTTTAAGCGGTAAAAATTAATATTTTTTTGCTTCTTGTTTTTTAAGTTGTTGTTGTTGTTCATGGCCATAATGCTTCAGGGATGGGCCTTCAATGGCACGCAGTGTATTAATTTTTATTATATTTTGATACTAAAAATAAAATTTTGGGATAAAATAAAACAGGAAAACTAAAAATAAAATAAAACAGGAAAACTGAAAATAAAATAAAACAGGAAAGGTATTGAGGGGGTTATACCACTTATTCCCCTCCCCCAAATCTCGATTACTACCGACGAACCCCCCTCCCCTAAAATTTGGCGGTGGTACCCATAAGTGTTTTTTTGGGGGAGGGGGCAAAGGGGTCCATTCCCCCTAGAGCCAAAATTTCGGACCCCCCCTAGAAAAAATTCAGGCCCCTCCCCCCAAAGCTCGAGAGCGGTCCGGCCTGACCACCCCGTAGCGAGGCTGACCAATTTAGAATTTAGACCAATTTAGAAGTATAATTTTTTTTATTGACTCAACTGTCAAAAACACGGTTTTCTAGTTAAAAACAGTGTTTAAATACACTTTTTAGGCCTAAATAGGCTGTTTTTGTATATAAAATTCAATATTAGACCTAAAAACACTTAAATTATAAATTTAAAAAAAAAACTTTTTAAAAAAAATCGGACCCCCCTGCCCTGACCCCTAAATTTAAAATCTCGCACCCGGGGTCGACCCCCTAAAATACCAGGGAACCCCCTGAACCCCCCTAAAAAATTTTTGCTTTCCACCCGTGGGTGAAACCCCCCCCCCCTAGCGGACCTGACCACAAACACCTATGGCGGTACAAGTACCCCGGGCACCCTTCCTAAAGCAAGGGAGGTCCCACCCAGTACTAAAAACCCAAAAAATGTTTGGGACATCCCCTCCCCAAACTTAAGGGGTCGATTATACCTTCCTCCAAAATCCTGGAGGCTGCCCTCCTATAATTGTAACATATTTAATACTGCCGCCCTCCATTTTTTTTATTCAAAAAAGAGGGAGTTTGAAGGTCGGTGCATTACTCCCTAAGCTCATCCCACTCCCACCTATGCACAAACTAATTTTTACTTTTAGATTTTGATTCACTCCGTTCTTTGAAAATATTTTCGGCGAATTCCGGCGTGAAAAATCAGGCTGTCAGAGAGCTTTTGCGAAAAACGCAAAACCCAAAGTGGAGCGTAGACACCACTACAGAATTTACACCCGGTAGAGGCGATTTGCGGTGCTTTTTCAGGTTAGTTTCCACGTATTTTGGTAGGATAGAAATATCTCCTAATAATTTTGAAAGATATTTTCCAGAAACCACATTTTTAGCGCTTTTAGTACTGGTATCGTCAAAATTATAGGAGGGGGGGGGAGGGCGATGTCCGCAGCAGCCCCAAAGTTGGATGAGGGTTGTCAAATTTCGAAATTTTTTTTGAGAGGGGGTAAAATATTTCTGCTCATCTATAGTTTTGAGTGTTAGAAAAACACATTAACATAAAGGCGCGGCCTTCCAGAAAATATTTTCCAGGAAACTTCTTTCCCCACCATGATGTCTTTTCTATTTTTTTACTTGGAATATAAACATGCTTATTTTGGAGAGACAGGTATTAGTTAATTTAAGTGTCAATTTACAATAAACATTATATTTGTGATTTATTAGCATAATATTCTGTTTAGGGATTTATCGGAGGAAAAGCCGGAATACGACTGGGAGGAGATGCTGGGGGTGGACTTGGGCTGGATGGGCGACAACCACCAGGAAAATCAGGCCGCCCACCTGGAGGACAGCGACGATGAGTTAGAAGATCCGGACGCGGAACTGATATGGGACGTCCCCGTGGACGAAAATAACCTGGACTTGGAACAGGAAGACCAGGGCGAATGGGGTGACGAAGATTTGGATAGTGATGACTCCACAGATTCGGACAGCGACAGCTCTGACTACGTCGACTACTACGACGACGACGTGGACCACTTGTTCAACGACGATCAGAACAACCAGAACATGGACACCCACTAGTGGACGAACAACAACGAAAGCATGTACGTGAGCGTACATAGGCAATGTATAAATACTGGCTAAGTTGTGGAGGACAAGCTATATTTTTGACCTAATTATAGGAAGAGAGTGTTTACCGGTAAAGCCTATAGGGTGCGATGACTAACCAGTTCTTATAAAGAAAACATTATCCGATGCAGAAATTTTTTGTATTAAGTTTGCATTCTAGTTTATAATTTTAAAACGAAGTTTTAAAAAAAAATTTAAGCAGCAGACAAACTTAAAAAACTTTTTTAACTTCACTGTACTTAAATATTATGTGCTCTGTAATTTAGCTAGTACCCAAATAAGTTCGATGATTCCACACTTCTCACTTTTGGTAGGCATGGTATTTATTTGGTGTTAAAAAATTTGGTCAAAACTTTAGTTTACAGTCGGATATTCGTTTGTGTTATTCTTAATTAAGCTGATCAAAATCTTGACATTGGAATACTTTTATTAATTTATTATCAGTGATTATTTTTATGTGATAAATCATTTTTTATGTTAAACTATTATTGTTATTGAAACTTAAAGGTGCGGTACCGAGTCAAACTTTTGTTTTTTGATTTTGATTATTTTTGTGAAAACCTTACCCCTCCTGTCATAGGTGGGCAGCCTCCCGAATTTTGGGGGCTATACCCGACCCGACCCCCGAAATTTGGGGGGGTGTCCCAAAATTTTTTTGTGTTATACCTCAAATACCCCATTTTTAGCGTTTTTAGTACTGGGACCCCCAAATTTTAGGAGGGGTGTCCGGGGTACCCCTAAATTTTAGAGGGTTGCGGCTATAATCGGGATTTTTTCGGGGGGAGGGGGTATGACTCCCCCCTGCCCACCTATGCCTCCTGCCCCCAATAGCCCACAAAAGCCTTTTCAACAAAATATCTCCAGTCGTTAAGGAGATATGACCTCCCAAAAATAGTGTTGTTCGACAATTCTCTACTTGAAAGATTGCTCAGTGAGTATAAAAATATAGGTTACAAAATATGCACTCAAAAAAGCGGCTACTTTCTACTTCAATTTGATACCTTGATCGTTAAGATTGGTGCATTATTTGTCAAAATATTACGTTTCCCGTACAAAAAAACCCACGATTTTTTTTGCTAAAAACAAACGACGGCAGTAATTAGATTTAGTTTGCCCAACATTTTTTGCCGTCACTGTATATTTTTAGCAAAAAAATCGGGGGTTTTTTCTACGGAAAACGCAATATCTCAACAAATACTGTACCAATCTTAATGATCTAGGTATCAAATTAAAGTAAAAGTAGCCGCTTTCTTTGAGTGTATCTTTTGTAATTTAAATTTTAATAGCTATTGAGCAATTTTCCAAGTACAGAATGGTCAAAAACGCCATTTTTGGAGGGTCATATCTCCGACACAGTGAAGATATTTTGATGAAACTTTTTTTTGTGGGCAATTGGGGGCAGGGGTAAGGTTTTTACTAAAAATAATCAAAATTGAAGACAAAAAGTTTGACTCGGTACCGCACTTTTAAGTAATGGCATTTCTTGTTGTTTATTGTAATAAATAAATTTTTTAAGAATTACAATATTTTTATAATAACGTAGTACGCCACTTGAGTTCAATTTTCTCTACTTTATCAAATGTTACGCAAAAATTTTATCAAAATTTTACCATTGTTAAAAATCCATAAGTTCATGATTTTAATTAATATTTAATGAAAAACGTAAAAATATCAAACAGCTAATCAATAATTCAGTCACATCGATTTTAACTACAATACAACTCTAATTTTTCTATAGCTACTGACGATACATTTACAGATAAACGATTATTTTTACCAGTTCAGTTTTTGGTTTTGTTGAACTCTTGTAACCACCGGTGTGCTGTGAGAGAATTATATTAGCTTCTGTCCGGAAATTTTTTTATTTATTAATCTGAAAACTATCGTCCGAAGCGAAACAATTGTGTAGATTTTGATCGTAATGTTTTAAAACATTCTCATTAAAAAAACGAAAACCACTAATTTTTTAATCGACTCGTAACAAAAGCTTTCACAGATAAACCACCATTAATATGTGTGCCGCCTAACGGGTTTCTTTAATTCATGCAAATAAACCTATTATTGCAAAAGTATTTTAAAATATTAAAAGCAAAAACATCATACATGACAGTCTTAATAATCGAGTTAAACCAATGTTCAAACAATAATAGTCTCCAAATGTTTGCACTACAGAAAAACATGAGTGCACTAATTCAGTAATTCTCAAAAGACTCCCTATACATACCTCATCCTAGCTAATTTTTGTGTAGAATTTTAGCCAAATTTTGTATAGCAGGTTTTTAATAAAAATTGATTACCTGCGTACGCTTTTTTGATGCTCAATAAATAAGCATTGTAACTAATGCAATTTTTTAAGTCTTCTTAAAACTTAAATGGGTGGTTTGTGGTTTGAAAATCTGTAAAAAATGATAGACTGAAAAAAAATAAGTGAACGATTTCTCGTTGAGATAACAATTCTAGTATACAATCTGATGCTTATTATCATTGTATTCCAATGGCAAACTGCTCACTAATAAAGTTCGCATCATTTTTGTGCAGATCGTTGTTTTAGTAACTGAATTCATACACTTCCCCCAGAATTGACGCCGTGTCCATACATCTTAAAAACCCGTACTCTGGACCCTTTGCCGGATTTTGGAAATAGTATTGAAGTGATTAAAACCTTTAAAAGTTAAAACTTGTCAACATCGTGATCATTCACAATGCTAAGAGTAAGAGCTAAAATGTATTTTTTCGCTATTGGGTAATGTTTTTCTATCTACATTTTATATAAAAGTTGAAAACATGCCACCCTATTTTTTGGTTTTTTTTTTAAGCTAATGTGTTTGGTTTTTTTAGAGAGTTTAATTCTTAATGAGTGTTAAAGTTATTATAACCGGAGCTTCGGGTTTGCTAGGAAGAGCTTTGTTCCAGAACTTCGTAGAGTCTGCTGATTTTCAAATTGAAGGTTGGGCTAACACACGACTGCACAATGGAAAATTTAAGAAAGTTGATCTCACTGATCCACGACAACTGGAAGATAATTTCAGAACGTTTCAGGTAATGGATGACATTACGCCATGATAGGATTATAAAGCAAAAATGATTTCTAGAATGAGTTCTAGCCCATAAATGAATAAATTTATTTGGATTTCTGGGACTATATTTATTAAAAAATGTTTTCACAAAAAATCGATGACATTACTTTTTAACTAAAGGTAAACCCAATGTGGTTGCAATAGTTTGACTGAAAAATGCCCCCCATTAAGTAACTACTCGAATTACGAGAATCTGACGTCACACGTATCAGCCAATCAGAATTCAAAAAATGAAACATTTGAAGTAGAAATCAACTTCAGATGGTAGTTGAGGAATAATTCTTATTTTGTGACATAAAAAAAGAAAATAGTTGTTTGATGAACACGTGAACATACTGTTGCAGCAACGTTTGGTTTGCCTTTAATTATTAAATTTTACACAATTAGGGCGGAGCCTTAATTCTCCGCGGATTGTGCCGTAGTTTCGAAAAGCGTAGTTCCTCTCTGAACACCCACCGGGCAGCATCACTAATAAGAAACAAAATACAATTATATAAAAAACAAAATACAATTATATAAAGCAACAACAAGATTTACTATTTTAAAATATAGTAATTATTTTAATTATTCAAATTATTACGATATCAGGTGTTTTTTAAACTATTAGTACCAACAAAAAAGTTCTGTGGCTGTAACACCTATAAGCTATAGCTGGAATTGTAGACGCTGAAACATATATGTTGGTTGTTTTTTACTATCTGTAAACAATAATAGTTTAGATTTACATTATTTCGCTGTCGACAAAATTGACTTATAAACAAAGGCAGCAAGCATAAATCAGGTCTGGAAGTGCTTTTAATTTTAAACTAAGAAAAAAAATTCGTCGCAATTGCTACATTAGCACAAACATGCGCACAGAAACACATTTGTGGACTGAACACAACAGCTATCACCGCGGGGTGGCATCCTCAGTATGAACTTGATCTATAAAGAAATTTTTTGAAGTTATATAGCCACATGTTGTTCTATTTTTTTGAAAGTAAACTTTCTAGACGGAACATAAAAAGCAGGCACTTATTTATATACTATGCTCTGTCTTTTTATATCCACATCAGCAAGTTATTAAAGATCCCACGACGAAGTAATCACCAGAACTTTCACATAAGTTTTATAAGGCGACTATGAAACGCGCTATAACAGCTTATATGAGCAGCCTGTGATTTTAAGCTGAATAAGTTGAAGCTAAAAGCTGAAGCTAAAAATAAAATAATATTAACTTATACATAACCACTATCTCAAACAGTACAAACAATTGTGAAGTAATTGCTTGCCAGTGATTTCAAAACAACACTTAAGCAAACAAAAAAGTCCACACTGATGCACATTGGAATCCACTGAAAGTCAAGGATGCATTACGGATTAAAATGAATCAACGTAAAGCTCCTTGTCCCCAGCAGGTTCCAGTTGGCGTAAGGCTGTAATGTATGAATCAACGTAATGAATCAACGTAAGGCTCTATGTTAAACGTTGGGCTTGGGTACAACTTTTTCGTTGACAAGTAGTCCGTGTCAGCCATACGGCTGACAAATAATTTTTACGGTATTTTTTATATTCATTTACTTTTTTTTCAAAATTCAATCCTTGTATGCCGTTCCCGTGACTTTAAGCTTTACAATGATACCTCACTTACCCACTCTAGTTTTAGTTGTGGAGAGATTTTGTTCCCTTTTTTGGTGAAAATATTTTTTCCAGCATAAAGATGTCCGTGTTAATTTTTTTACCAATTTTAACCACCTTACGATGATCCCTGAACTATAAGGTTACCCATAATATCTCATTTATCCTAATTTTTTTCTGTGGTTGGGGAGGAAGGTTCTTCCATCTTTGGTAAAAATATGTTGTCCAATATAAAGATGTTCATGTTTTTTTAAAAAATTTAGACCCATTTATGACATTCTATAGACTGTAAGCTTTGCAATGATATCTCATTTAGCCCAATCCGTTTTGTAGTTGAGGAGAAGGGTCATCCCTTTTGTTGTAAATGCGTTTTCCAGCATAAAGATGTCTTTGTTATTTATTTTTTTAAAAATTCAACCCTTTTATGACCTTCCTTGAAATTCAAGCTTTGCAATGATATATTATTTAGCCCAATCCTTTTTATGGTTAAGTAGAAAGGTCATTCCTCCTTTTAGTACAAAAACGTTGTCCACCACAAAGATGTCCATGTTCATTTTTCCAAAAACATGATATTCTGGCTTCACATCGGTGAATTACTCTTACCAATAAGTTTGAACCAATTTGAAGATAAAATTTTTTCAACTTTCAAAGTCCATTGGGCCCTGTTTTTGTGAAAATGTGTTGTCCAACCAAAAGATGCATATGCATTTTTTTTAATTTCAACTTTTTTGTGACACTCCCCTGTCTGTAAGCTTTGCAATGATATCTCATTTAGCCCAATCCTTTTGCTGGTTGGGAAGGAAGGTCGTTCCTCTGTTTAGTGAAAAAACGTTGTCCAGCATTAAGATGTCCATGTTAATCTTACCAAAAACATGACATTTTGGTTTTACATTGGATAATTACTCTTATCAATAAGTTCGAGCCAATTCAAAGACAAAAAATTTTACTTTCCAAAATCCATAGGTTCCCCTTTTTGTAAAAATGTTTTGTCCAGGCTAAAGACGTCCATGCAATTTTTTTTCTAAATTTCAACCTCTTTATGACATTTTCCGGACCGTAAGCTTTGCAATGATATCTCATTTAGCCCAATCCTTTTGCTGGTTGGGAAGGAAGGTCGTTCCTCTTTATAGTGAAAAACGTTGTCCAGCATTAAGATGTCCATGTTAATCTTACCAAAAAACATGACATTTTGGTTTTAAATTGGATAATTACTCTTATCAATAAGTTCGAGCCAATTCAAAGACAAAAAATTTTCACATTCCAAAATCCATAGGTTCCCCGTTTTGTGAAAATGTTTTGTCCAGGCTAAAGATGTCCATGCAAATTTTTTTCTAAATTTCAACCTCTTTATGACATTCTCCGGACCGTAAGCTTTGCAATGATATCTCATTTAGCCCAATCCCTTTTGTGGTTGGTGAGCAAGGTAATTACTTTCTTTAAAAAAAAAACGTCCAGTATAAAGATGTCCATGTTCATTTTTCCAAAAATCATAATATTCTGGCTTTACATTGTCTAATTATTGTTTCCAATAAGTTTGAGCCAATTCTGAGTTAAAAAATTTTTTAAGTTCCAAAATCCATAGGGTTCCCCTTTGGGGAAAACGCGTTGTCCAGTATAAAGATGTCCATGTAAGTTTTTTCGAAATTTCAATCCCCTTACGACATTTCCTGGGGTATAAGCTTTCCAACGATATCTCATTCACCTTAATCCGTTGGGTGGTTAGGGAGGAGTTAGGGAACACACAGACTCACAGACAGACAGACACACGCACACACACACACACACACACACACACACACACACACACACACACACACACACACACACACACACACACACACACACACACACACACACACACACACACACACAGACATTACGTCTATCAGACCTGTGCACTGCCCCCCCCCTCGGATTTAAACCGGGGGCGATTCCAAAACGGGGGGGGGCAAGTAGGGGGGGAAAGAAAAAAAAGAGGAAAAAGGAGAAAAAAGAGAAAAAAAGAAGGGAATAGAGAAAAAAGGGACAAAAAAGCGAAAATAAGGTAAAAATAGGTCTGAAATGGCTTAAAATACATTGAAATAGGCTAAAAACTGTAAAAAAATTGCGATGATGGCGTCATCATAGGTCAAAAATGGCGTCATAATTTTAGGGTACTTTTTCATTTTTTGGCGGGGGGGGGCAAATCCTCCAATAAAACGGGGGACATTCTAGACCGTGCACAGGTCTGTATTCTATACTATTCACTATTTATCTTGCCTAATGCTAATGTTATTTCAAAGCTAGTACAATATTTTTATAAGTAATAAGTACTACACAGAAAGCAAAACAAACAATCATATTGGTTGATTTATGTACCTCCCCCCACCTAAATTTTCCAGTCGCCTATAGCATTGGCTCGGGTGTAGCCAGGGGTCTGAAAGGTTTCTTAATTCCTTTTTTGTGAAATCCAGGCTCTGCCAATGTGTGTGCTAATGTAATTTTTAACTAAGAAAACATGTTTTTACCGCTAAAAACATTAGATAATAGATTATTAGGCCAAAAACAGTGTATTATACAGCTTTATCTACGTTTATCCCTGCTTTTTTAACGTTTTCAAAAATTAAGAGGGGGGGGGTTTGGGGGTCCGCTCCCCCCCAAAAAAAAATTTGCGGGGGGGGGGGGGGGGGGGGCGGGGGGCCCCGCCCCCCCCCCCCGAATTTTTTGTACTACAATCCGCCCCCCCCCCCTCCCCAAATCAAACCCAGGGTACGTCCCTGCTTTTTGGGTTTTTTTTTTGAAAATGAGTTTGTTTTTTACACCAAAAGACAAAAAAGGTATACACTGTCTTATGCTTTAAACACGTAAGCAATGTAAAGGCTAAATTGTATATGAATAACCAATATTTCTGTACACTGACCTGTACACTGCCCCCCCCGGGGTTTTAACGGGGGGGGGGGGGGCAATTCCGAAACCGGGGGCACGGGGGGCAACTTTTTTGAAACGGGAGGGGGCAATAAAACGGGGGGAACAAGCAAGGGGAAAGAAAAAAAAGAGAAAAAAAGCGAAAATAAGGTAAAAATAGGTCTGAAATGGCTTAAAATACATTGAAATGGGCTAAAAACTGCAAAAAAATTGCGATGATGGCGTCATCATAAGTCAAAAATGACGTCATAATTTTAGGGTACTTTTTCATTTTTTGGCGGGGGGGCAAATCCTCCAATAAAACGGGGGGGGGGGCATTTCCAGACCGTGCAAGGTCTGCGTCTATTTATATATAGATAGCAATTACCGGTGGCATTGCCACCTCTGTGTAAACCAGGTTTTTCATACTGAAATGTCTCTTAACTTAAGCACGTTTTTTCGCGGCCGAAAAGTCGTAGTCGTTCTTAACACGAACAAATTAAAATGAATTTTACGTTGTTTTTAAACTTCACATGTCTTCAAACTCACCGTGCCAGTACAGTAGCAAACAAATATCTCGTAGGTATGTGTAGAATAATAATGAAGAAGAGTAGCATGGCTCATTTAACCGAGACTAACCAAATTACTTGCATATCGGCACTATGCTAAATATCAGCAATAGGAATTAATATGGCCTCTTTTGCACAATATTAGCTTAGCACCTAAACTATCATTTTTATGTAATTTTAACTCAAAATTAACATTTTTTTACTCTCCTATTTTCAGCCTATTTTTGGCTCCTATTTTCGTAGTGGTGAATATAAACTTACCTACCACCAAATCAAATTATGTTAACTAAAATCGTATAAAAAACTCAATAAAAAGAGTTACGACTTTAAATAAACATATTAGTTTAAATCCATAATCAATAATGATCAATAAAAACCTAAATCAACATTAAAGTAAGATAATAATTAGCCCTTAACTTTGCTAGCTTTTCAATAAACAACGGCTAAGATAATTCTACCTGATTCACATATAAAAGCATTAAAGAACCCATGGATCCGATGATCCGAGCGTGATGTACTAACCACTGCGCTACGGGGTCCTCTGGGATTTTCAATTAAAAGGAGCTTTTAAAGGAATGGTTCAATTTTTTAAAGGAATGGTTCATTTCAAAGTTTCTCGGCGTCAATTAAAAGAAAATTAAAATGAAAATTAAAAAAAATTGATAGGTTATTTTTAAACGAAAGTTTGGAAATAGTTAGATATAGGCTTTTTTAGCTAAAAGCACTTTAGGATTTTTTTACTATATATTTTTGTAAAAAAAAGTCTTTTTTGCAATTTAAAAAAATCCTGAGATCATTTTGAACCCAAACCACCTCTGAAAGTTGCCCTCTCCATTACCCTAATTTATTATAAAAACATCACCGAAAAGTTTGTCCAGTTCGCAACAGATGTCCATGGATTCTACCTCTGAAAACCACAATAAGGCCTTTTAAAAAAAATTGATTTGTTATTTTTGGGCGAAATTTTATAATAAATTAGGGTAATGTAGAGGGCAACTTTCAGAGGTGGTTTGGGTTCAAAATGATCTCAGGATTTTTTTTAAATTGCAAAAAAGACTTTTTTTTACAAAAATATATAGTAAAAAAATCCTAAAGTGCTTTTTTATTCGTCTATAATAAAAAAATGGTAAAAGCCTATATCTAACTATTTCCAAACTTTCGTTTAAAAATAACCTATCAATTTTTTTTAATTTTCATTTTAATTTTCTTTTAATTGACGCCGAGAAACTTTGAAATGAACCATTCCTTTAAAAAATTGAACCATTCCTTTAAAAGCTCCTTTTAATTGAAAATCCCAGAGGACCCCGTAGCGCAGTGGTTAGTACATCACGCTCGGATCATCGGATCCATGGGTTCTTTAATGCTTTTATATGTGAATCAGGTAGAATTATTTTAGCCGTTGTTTATTGAAAAGCTAGCAAAGTTAAGGGCTAATTATTATCTTACTTTAATGTTGATTAGGTTTTTGATTGATCATTATTGATTATGGATTTAAACTAATATGTTTATTTAAAGTCGTAACTTTTTTATTGAGTGTTTTATACGATTTTAGTTAACATAATTTGATTTGGTGGTAGGTAAGTTTATATTCACCACTACGAAAATAGGAGCCAAAAATAGGCTGAAAATAGGAGAGTAAAAAAATGTTAATTTTGAGTTAAAATTACATAAAAATGATAGTTTAGGTGCTAAGCTAATATTGTGCAAAAGAGGCCATATTAATTCCTATTGCTGATATTTAGCATAGTGCCGATATGCAAGTAATTTGGTTAGTCTCGGTTAAATGAGCCATGCTACTCTTCTTCATTATTATTCTACACATACCTACGAGATATTTGTTTGCTACTGTACTGGCACGGTGAGTTTGAAGACATGTGAAGTTTAAAAACAACGTAAAATTCATTTTAATTTGTTCGTGTTAAGAACGACTACGACTTTTCGGCCGCGAAAAAACGTGCTTAAGTTAAGAGACATTTCAGTATGAAAAACCTGGTTTACACAGAGGTGGCAATGCCACCGGTAATTGCTATCTATATATAAATAGACGCAGATCTTGCACGGTCTGGAAATGCCCCCCCCCCCCGTTTTATTGGAGGATTTGCCCCCCCGCCAAAAAATGAAAAAGTACCCTAAAATTATGACGTCATTTTTGACTTATGATGACGCCATCATCGCAATTTTTTTGCAGTTTTTAGCCCATTTCAATGTATTTTAAGCCATTTCAGACCTATTTTTACCTTATTTTCGCTTTTTTTCTCTTTTTTTTCTTTCCCCCTGCTTGTTCCCCCCGTTTTATTGCCCCCTCCCGTTTCAAAAAAGTTGCCCCCCGTGCCCCCGGTTTCGGAATTGCCCCCCCCCCGTTTAAACCCCGGGGGGGCAGTGTACAGGTCAGTGTACAGAAATATTGGTTATTCATATACAATTTAGCCTTTACATTGCTTACGTGTTTAAAGCATAAGACAGTGTATACCTTTTTTGTCTTTTGGTGTAAAAAACAAACTCATTTTAAAAAAAAAAACCCAAAAAGCAGGGACGTACCCAGAGTTTGATTTGGGGAGGGGGGGAGGGCGGATTGTAGTACAAAAAATTCGGGGGGAGGGGCTCCGACGCCCCCCCCCCGAAATTTTTTGGGGGAGCGGAACTCCCCCTTAATTTTTGAAAACGTTAAAAAAGCAGTGATAAACGTAGATAAAGCTGTAAAATACACTGTTTTTGGCCTAATAATCTATTATCTTATGTTTTTAGCGGTAAAAACATGTTTTATTAGTTAAAAATTACATTAGCACACATTGGCAGAGCCTGGATTTCACAAAAAAGGAATTTAGAGACCTTTCAGACCCCTGGCTACACCCGAGCCAATGCTATAGGCGACTGAAAAATTTAGGTGGGGGGAGGTACATAAATCAACCAATATGATTGTTTGTTTTGCTTTCTGTGCTGTACTTATTACTTATAAAAAATATTGTACTAACTCTGAAATAACATTAGCATTAGGCAAGATAAATAGTGAATAGTAAATACAGACCTGTGCACGGTCTTGAAACGCCCCCCGTTTTATTGGAGGATTTGCCCCCCCCGCCAAAAAATGAAAAAGTACCCTAAAATTATGACGCCATTTTTGACCTATGATGACGCCATCATCGCAATTTTTTTACAGTTTTTACCCTATTTCAATGTATTTTAAGCCATTTCAGACCTATTTTTACCTTATTTTCGCTTTTTTGTCCCTTTATCCTTTCATTTTTTTTTTTTATCTTTTATAAATTTTAAGCGATGTTTTTGATAAATATCAGTGACTATTTGTTATTTTTTTGCGCAAATATTTGGTTATAATGTTGTACATTTTTGAACGCTATTATGGTTGAATTTAAAACTAATTGCAAGCAATAAAACAAATAAACTGAAAAATTTTGCGCCTTTAATGTGTTTTTAAAGATATTTTAAAATTTGTATTGCAACCTCTACAAATCCCTTTAAAAAAATTGTACAAAGTCCAATCCCCCCTTTTCCTAAGGGCACTGGCACCGCTACGCCCCTGGCCTATGATATTTTATTTTTTATAAACATTTATTTTTCAGTATGATTACTTTCAAAAAATTTCAAATATGTAAGAGTTATTTATTTATTATTAAAACGTTTTTAAATAAGTATTGTCATAAAAAAGTCGATTTTTTTTATTTTGGTTGTTCTTTGTTTTTGTTCGTGTATTTTTAAACAAAACATTAGTTGACGCTATCTTTTTTTAAATAGATTCATTTACGCTGTGGTTGATATTTCTGCAATTTTTATTCAAAAACTTTTTTTTTAAATTCTGGAAATATCATTTATCAAGAAACTAGACGGTTATTTTATAGTCACTGTGCTACTAAAAATGAAAGAAGAAACAAGTAACGTTTAGTTTTTAAGATTGACTTTTTAAAATATTAAGTGTAATTGTCACCGTGTTAATTGGTAAATGCCAAAAATAACTTTTTACAGACTTGTGTATAAGTACATAGCAATTCAAGGAAGCGTGATCAGAAAAAAGGGTGGCTGTGGCGGGTGGGTGGGCGGTCTCCCCTTTTCGGTTTTTTCTCCTCTTGAAGTGTGGTGGATTGTCGTCTGTGTTATGATATTAAAAATTTGGGTGTACTAAAAAATAACAGACGTTTGGAGTAATAAAAATTACAAGAACCCAACCACCTTTTTTCCAACTTAAAGTAACTTTTAAAATACACCACCTCCTATTTTGCGTGGGTTTCGGAGTTTGGTAGCATTTGATTTTTGAAAACTTAGGATTTTTCAAATAAGTTCGGTTTTTCAAATCAAAGTTCCCATAGAGGTGTAATTGTGTTCCTTAAAAATTTTTGTAAACTTAAGACTTTTAGTAAAAACTACAGGTTCGTCATGTATTTTTTTTATTTTTAAACGGCAAATTTCGGTAAATTTTCAACGAATCAAATATAGTTATATAGCTAATAGCCTAATAGCTCGTATTTAACACAGAACTAGCGGATCAGTGCCAGAGAAATAAACGGTAAACCACATTTAAATTTTTTCTGGACAACTTAAAGGTGCGGTGCGGAGTCAAATTTTTTGTCTTCAATTTTGATAATTTTTTGTAAAAACCTTACCCCTGCCCTTAACAGCCCAAAAATTTTTTCAAAAAAATATCTCCAGTGGTTTAGAAGTTATGACCCCCCGAAAATGGCGTTTTTCGACAATTCTGTACGTGACAGATTGTTCAACGGATATAACGATTCACGTTAGAAATTATGCACTGAACGAAAGCGGCTATTTTCTACTTTAATTTGATACTTTGATCTTTGAGATTGGTGCAGTATTTAACGAATTATTGCGTTTCCCATATAAAAAACCCGCGATTTTTTTGTTAAAAACACCAAACATCGGCAGTGATTTTGTGAAGTTTGTACAACTTTTCTTTCCTTCACTTTGTGTTTTTGACGAAAAAATCAAGGGTTTTTTTGTACAAAAAACGCAATATCTCGACAAATACTGCACCAATCTTAACGATCAAGGTATCAAATTAAAGTAGAAAGTAGCCGCTTTCTTTGAGTGCATAATTTGTAACTTAAATCGTTATACCCATTGAGCAATTTTTCACGTACAGAATTGTCGAAAAACGCCATTTTTGGGGGTTCATAACTCCTGAACCACTGGAGATATTTTGTTGAAAAAAATTTTGTGGGCTATTGGGGGCAGGGGTAAGATTTTCACAAAAAATTATCAAAATAAAATACAAAACTTTGACTCCGCACCGCACCTTTAAAGGTTTAGGAAATAGTCAAATTAATTTAAAAAAAACCTAACTTTTTTACATTAAAAGATGTTTAAAGATGAGTTTTGTAACAGATAGTTTAAAAAATAAATAGTTAACACGATCGTAAAAATTTTTTCAAAATACTAAATTCAAATTCGAGTGATATAAATTAACTTTATACACGGCTGCTTCAAAAGATTTGACATTGGAAATAATTAGAATGAGTCCAAAAAAGTCTGTTCGTTGATTAAAAAGAATATCATTTTATAACTATGATGCGAAGCTGCGTAATGCGTACTAAATTTATCTCTTGTAAAAATTGACATTTAATGTTGGTGAGATTATACGCTATTTTTTTCTCTTGCAAATCTATTGTAAAGACGTTAGGATGCAGAAAGTATGAATATTTTGTTTGACTATTTGACCTTTTGCTTTCTCAGATATATTAAATAATTAAATGGAATCGTTTTTTTTAATAATTTTAAATAATTGTAAAAACTGAAATCAATTATAAATCAATAAAAAAACTTTAAAAATAACTGAGTGAGTTAAAATCTAAATAGTAAAAAAACAACATTTTAATGTAAAAATTGATGTATTTCAACACGGCTGCGAACGAAAGTTAAAATTTTTGATATTGGCAATTAATGTCTCAACAAATTAAGAAAACGTTAATTTTCCGCATTGAAAATTTGTATCCGCGCATAAAAGTATGTTTTCTGCCGTATTTTTTTAGTTCAGTCAGACTTATTATGCCGTTGCTGCTTGAGCAGAACTGATAGCAAAAATACTCGTGTCAGTGAATTATCTAAAACCAAGAAACAGTCTACTAGGATTAATTAAAAAATCGTTGTAACCATGCCAGAATGAGTCAGAATCGCCATAAAATAGTTGTAATTGCGCATCTTTTTCTCTTTTAACACACAAATACTGTACTAAACGTTGAGTCAGAGTCACATTGATTTTATACCGATTGTAATTTTTTATGTAGTAGTAAAGACAATATAACAAACTATAATCGCCTGTGTTTTTATTTATATCATACTGATTGAGAATCCTTCAGTCATAGGGGATATTTTTTTCGCGCACTCGGGCGACACCCCGTGGGAAATTTTGGAAATCAACAATAATCATCGGATAATCATCGTGAAATTCGAGACGTCCAGAGAAAATACCGGTTTTCACTTAAAGCACCGACTGGGCGATGTGTTTTTGAACAAAAGTTCATTAACTAACTAAAAAAAGGAATTAAACTGCGCACCTTATCGTGCACGTGCACTTTTTATGAGCACAATGTACGTTTTCGTGCGTGTAAAATTCCCGGAGGAGCCTCTGCTTTCTACTGCACAAAAAATAAGGGAGATTCGTGTTTCTCCGTTTGTGTCCCTGTGTGTTTGTCAGCGCGCGCGTGTGTGTGTTTTAGTGACGGTCTTACCCTTCAATATTATGCTCCGGAGCTCCGCCCATTTAAATTAAAGGAAGCTCCGAAGCTCCGCCACTTAACTTAGTTAGCAATTTAACGCTTACTTAAGCTTGAAATTCATTTTAATTTACTTTACCTATATTTTAGGATATATATATATATGTATATATATATATATATATATATATATATATATATATATATATATATATATATATATATATATATATATATATATATATATATCGTTTTAATTATATTTTATAACTAGCGTGTGTGTAAACGAAAAAAAAAACACTGAAGTAAGTTAAAGTCTTTCAAGCTAGAACTAAGAGTTTACCGATTACCACTCTTCGTCAAGAAGAAATGAAGAAAAAAACGTGCAACTTATAAAAAATGAAAAATAATTGTCAGTGGTAATGTGTAACCAATAATTACTAAATTGCGTCATGTGGTTCCATGAATATGATATTTTCTCAAATAAAGAGTGGTTATTTGACCATCCTAGCAACTTTTGATTTGTGACAATTGGCTTGAAACTGCAATCCAAATCGACAAGCCATCTTAAACAAATTACGTTAAGGACAGTTTCTTTAGCCAGTTTCGACTGTTTGCAACATTTGACAAAAAAACGTACAACAAAAATTTTTTTATAAATAATAATAGGGAACTTATTTTCTTATATTATTGTCAATTTTTATAGAAGCAAATCAAATTTAAGAAAAATGGAAGTACAGTAATTAATATTAAAAAATGACATTTTCGAATATTTTTCACAATCAATTTGTTGGAAAACATGATTACTATAAAGGCTGGTTCATACTTCGTCCTTTGGACTGTCCAAAGGACATTTTGGTTTAAGTATAAACCAGCCTCAAAGATGCGTATGCCGGTTGTAAGGCTTTTTTTATGAAATTACATATTTTTTATATTATATCAAAACTTATCTAACTAAACGAAAAGTGAGAGATGAAAAATGCATTTTGTACATAGTAAATGTAATTAATTCACGCGGAATCTGCTGACCGTATGGTAATCAATCAAAACCGTTGTACATAATTATTTGGTAATCGCGCCTCATCAATCATTTTTATCGTCAGAAAATTATGTAGAACTCAAAATCTGCAGACAGTGAAGGTTTTTATAGTTCTGTGACTTACAAGAAATATTTGAATATGTCATTAATACTACCATTAGTATTTCAAAACAGAAATGGTATAGTTGGTATAGGGACACTGAAATTAATGAGTAAACTGACAAAAAAGGGCTTTGACGTGACTGAATTTCGACTATTTAACCGTAATACACAGAAACCACAATTAGTTAGGTAAACAATTGGGGTATCTATATTTATTTATATAACTAACTGTCATATACAATACTTCAATAAGCCAATTATGAAAATAAAAATTATTAAAATTATAAGTTAGTTATCCTGAGCAAAAATGTGATTTTTTAATAAAGATTTGTTTAAAATCAAATGATATAGTTTTGACAACTGGACTTGATAAATAAGTGATTTTGAAATATACATAAAAGCTTTATGCAACCGATTCATAACTATACGAAAAACTCCAAGCCAAGTTAAAAAAATAATTACTAAAGAACAGTGGTACAGCAAACCATTCGTAGACATATTTTTCAACATAAATATTTGAGAAAAGAAAATATTTGAGGCAGTTAATAAGTAGTATTGGACAGATTTAAAACACCACCTAATAAATTGATTGTCAATTTATAATTTAAAATCAAAAGAGAGCAATAAAAGCAAAAAAACATTGTCAGTAGCATTGAGACAACCTCCCGGAGTTCGCAGAGAAAAATCCCAGAAAAGTAACTCTTATAAAATTTTAGGTGAGTATTCCTCAAACATATTTTTATCGTTTTTAGAACCGAGATTTTCAATTTCGGGGTTTCTAAGATCAATATTCCCAACTAAAAAGACGGGGATTTTAAAAAATTTGAGATTTTTTGGAAGTATATCTCTTTAATCACTCCATTCTCACTTTCCGTTAGCATATGATCAGTAAGTTAGGTACTGCATTTCTTAATCAATACTTAAAATTTTACTTATATGTATAATACAATTTTTACATCAATAGTAACAACAAGCCTTTACAATGCTCTAAACATAGAGCAGAAAAAAGATGTGAGAGTATGTTGAGGCATAAAACATGAGGACTATATAGTCTGAGGCGGACATTATGTAGACTGCAGGAAATTAGTCATCTTGTTTGTGCAGTTACTCACAAAATAAAAAAATTTGGACGATATGATAATGATTTTTTGTACAATGAACGAAATACACAACAAAATTTTATTTATTTTATAGTGATGCAGTGGCAATTAAAAAAATCATACTTAAAGCAATTTTTGACAATCACGAAATCACCACCTTTTTAAATTTATAGTTTTTTTTTATTTTTAGTTAATCGATTTAGTTCATATCGACGTTAAACATACGAATCCTTTTGGTTTCGACCGCACCGCTGGTGAAATCTTTTTCGCGCATTAGAACTTTTGTAAAAATTTCCGGAAAATCATGTTTCAGCTTTCGTAATTTGCGGAATAGGTGGCGCTCACGCATTATCTTTGCCAATTCGCTCTTCCTCATTTTTCCACTTGTTCCATTTTTACCCCGGAACAGGCGGCTCTGTTGTGTTATTTTCCTTTTTTCCTTCGCTTCAAATTCGCCACTTCCGGTTGTTTTGCGGCAAAATTCAGTCCCGAACAGAAACAAACCCACGGCCGTGCCTAAAATCAGCATGGCGAGGGCTGCCCTGATTTTTTTCACGGATACGGTGTGACTGTCGGTGTCCGATAGCCGGCTTAGAGTGGAGTCGCAACTTGTGGGTATTGACAGTTATATATCGGCACATGATTTAACATTAATATTTAAATCAAAATAAAATTAATTTTGATTTTTGAAATTATAAAACATTAAAAAATTTTAAAATTTGCATATTCACGGTATTTTTGAAACGGCAAATCATGTCCATTTCTCGGTTTTTGGCACTAAATTGTTTTGATTTAATTTGTTACTACTACATGTTCCTTTTTCTTTATTTCCTAAAAAATAAACCAGTCATTTGGTTTGCCTTTTAGTTGTTATGTTTTTTATATAAAAAGAAAAAAAATGTTTACGTTTGTTTAATTTGTTCATCACGTGTATGCGAACATGTTCTCAGCAAGTTATTATAATTTTGTCCATCTATTACTTTAGTTATGTTATGTTTGTTATATACCGTAGCTTATGAGTAACAACTTTATGGTATTTTATCAAAATTATGCAATACCGTATATAAAAAATAAGTATACATACGTATTGTAAATCATCGTAAACGTAAAACCCTCCTATAGTCTAAAAAATGTTTAAAATATTTTGTTTTTCTTTTAATTTCATTCCTAGACTTTTTATAAAAAGTTATTTGTTTCAACGGTGATTTTATGGCCGATATAAACTGTACCGATTGGCGCTATCGTATCGTTTTTGTAAAATAAAAAGGGCGTTGGCTCTTTTGAACGTTTCGATTTCTGCGTCAAAATAATTCTTCAGAAGTATCTTGCGGTTGGTTTTCGTCTAAAATTGCAAAAATGCTTATTATCACCACCATTCTACTCAAAATGAAATTCCTCAGGGTTAAATTAGAAGGGCAGTCACGTAAACCGAGGGGTGGTCACGTAAACACTTGGTCCGAAAAAATATTATGTGTAAAGAAACACGTGACGCATTTTAGTAATTATTGGTTACACTACCAATATATAACATAAACACGATGGTCAAAACAAAAGTTTAAACGAAAGTTGTTCAGAGTTAATTATCTTCACAAAATTATGACGTTATAGAATCACTTTTAGCCAATTAGCGCTTAGAAAAAAATTTGAGATTTGTCATTCATTGAAGATTAATTTATTTCCAAGCGCTAATTGGCTAAAGCAGCTCCTTCCACAAACATTCCCACAAAGCAGAACATACATGACGTGATCACGGACTACAGTGTATATGACCTTTTGAGGGTCCTTATGTAAAATTCTGACATAAAAATAAAAGACAAATAGGTGACTTCATATACACATTTACTTCCCTAACTAGGGCGCGCCTTAATTAGGACGCGCCCTAGTCTAATCATAGCACTTAAATGTGCTTATTAGGACCTTGTTTCAAAAAAGTTGATATGACTTGCGCGTGTAGTGGCCATAATTAGAGTGCGCCCAAATAAAAGCACGCCTTAGCCATAGGGCCCAATTAGTGCGGGCCCTAATTAAGGCCCATTATAAAAAATTTAATCAAAAAAAAACGCTTCACTTAAAATTAGTTCACAATCTATTAGTTTTGTAAAAATGAATAATTATAGGTAAAATGGCCCTAGCTGCGACTGCTCGCCTTTTTGTATACGCCAATAATCGCTCAGATTTGTTTTTTTGTCCATCAAATCGACTAATCAACGCAATGGCAGCAGAAACCGTGTCTCGGCATTGTTACAACCTTTCTACCTGCAGTAAAACCGGAAATGTGTTTGCATTCTTACAGTATAACTCGCGGGCGAGGATCAACGACCGGAAGCTATTGAAATGGTTTACACTGTTAAATCGTAGCGTGAATTGAATTTACAGTAGTAGGCGAAAAATAAACAACGCTTACGTTTGCAGCTACGAGTATTTTACCTATAAATGCATTTTGTTATATCATATTTACAAAATTCAAAATTTAGCCTATTAAAATTCAAATTGTCACGATTTTTAACGAAAAATATAACAAAACAGTTTTTTCCCTGAAAAATCCATTTTTGAGGGCCCTAACTAGGGCCCATCCTAAGAGGGGTCATGTGGCACTAATTGAGGCACGCCCTAATTGGAAAGTTTTTCAGAAAACCGAAGCAGGATTAAATAGAATAAGCCAAGTGAGGCAGCTCCAGCAGATTAGAGGCGCAGTGATTTCTAAACTGCGTACTTTTGGTACCAAAAAATTACTACAGTTGCGATTTATCTTCTAGAACTAAATTTCACTTAGATTTAGATATATGAATCCTTACTATTTTTTTACGTTTTTCAGAAAACCGAAGTAGTAAATAAAGTGAAGTGAGAGTGAAGCAACTGATTGAACGCGCAGTAATCTGTATAACTGCGCGCTTTTGTAACCACTTTTGTCAACAGTTACGAACGAAATTTCCATAGCTTAATTTCACTTACATAAGATATGAGAATATTCTTACTATTTTCGCGTTTTTCAGAAAACCGAAGGCCAGCGGTACGTGGGTGGCTTCGGGCAAGACGGAAATTTCGCAGCTCTGGGGATAAATGATGGAGCGGAGGTATTCCAGGGTGGACCAGCCTATATAACGTTTGCCAGAACTGCTGCTGTTTAGAAGTTTATCTTTCATCTCTTCTCTCACAGACAGTTCCTATAAAAACATGCATTAATTAAATGGATCCCCCAGGTACCACCTTTGAGGGTGCGGTATGAAAGTGCCCAGCCAAAAGTTGATTTTAACCATTATCCCTTTCCGTTCACTGGAGAATCCCAAGAAGCCTGTATATTAATTAACCCTTTCCGTTTGCTGAAGAATGAAAAAGCATGGAGAGAGTCTTTATTTAGGCGATGGTAACTGATTGGTCTTACACAAATAAAGACAAAAAAAACTTGGCTGCGTTCCCAAAAAGGTGTGAAGTTATTTTAGATGAACACTGGAAAAAAGATTTGAGAATTTATACCTCGCCAACAAAAAAGCGATATATATATAAAAGCATTACAATCATCGATATAATTTCCGTAAAATGTAACCTTTCAGTTTACGAGATATACTCACTTGAATTTTTGCTTTTCTTGTGCTTGTCATTTTTGCCCAGGCTATAGAATCATTTCAAAAGAATATGAAACTTGTCATTGTTTTCTCTAAATACTTTTTTATATTGATAATGAAATTTATGATCATTTTCAAGTTTTTATGGTTAAGTCTCATTATTTATCACTTTCTTAACTAATATAAGTATTCTATGTTTATTATGTTAATTTTTTTTTGCTGGAGAAACTAATGCTTTCTTTTAAATTATTATTTTATACTTTTTAACATCTTTTTAATTTTAAAATATTAATTTTAATGTGTTTTATAAAATTACACATTAAATTTTATTAAAAACTACACTGTAATTTCGCAAATTTTAATAATTGGATCGAATCCCGACTAGAACAAGCTACATTGTGATAATGTTAATATTTGTTAATATTGTTGTATGTGGTATTTGGTTGCGCAGTTAGTCCTGAGTAACGTCGGCCTTGCGTATCCTGTTTTATGCGAAATAAAATAAATTTTTTAACTTTTGCGCCTTTGCGCCTTTTTAACTTTTGCGCATTATAACTCAAACGCACTACATCTTAAAGAACACTGCGCTTTTAATGGCAGTCTTATGCGCACATATGCGCATATTATCACTAAAAAATGGCATACATAGTTATTGTAAACAAATAGAATAATCCGACTAAAATACTACTATCTAATGAACACATTGTGCACAATATACTACAGTTATAATACCGATTTACAAAAATAAAATACAGCGCAACACATACAAATAAAATACAACGCAACAAGCACATATTATGTTTTATGCATTGCGTTGTATTTCATTTTTCAGTAGTTATTTTGTACAATGTGCAAACTAAGCAGTAGTCCTATAGTCTTTTTCTTATTTCCTTACATGCTTGGTAATTGAAAATGATTTTTTTATTTATTTTATTTTTTTTTACTTAAGATATTTATGTCTGCCTGTTACCTTGTCAAGAATCATGATTGTTGTAAAAATTGAAACGGCGCATTATTTTCTCAACTATGTTATGTCTGATTTTAAATAGTTCACCTACTTCAGCCGGATATTCCTTTAAAGCTTTTTGAAGGGCTTGAAAACGCGGTTTCTTGGAATGAAGAATCAGCTGATAAGTGACGGAACTAAATGTTGGAACCAAAAGTCTGAATTCGCCGGTTTTTATCAAATCGGCAAGCTGTTCTATTTTCGTGTAAAAAGACATCTCCCCGGGTACAACACCGGAACTTATAAAAAATCATTCTTTTTTTATTCGAATTTTACTTTATTCATTAGCAATTATCGGACAAAAGTATTTATTTGATATTTTTTTAAATTTTAAAAATCAAGATTAAACTGAATTTTGTTAAAACGATAAAAGTATCAACTCAAAAAGTTTACAAATTACAACTTTATTGCTAATCGAAAACACGTAACATTTTTATAACGGCAACAAAAGCAAAAATTTACCTGCTAATATCTTAGACAATACTATTTGCTAGAATAACGAAGCTGCAATGTATTTTCATGTTTATTTTAAGACGTACATCTACAGTTAATTTCTAAAACTGTACGTTTGCTGTCATATTTTTATCTTTGTGCGTAATGAAGAATTACGACGGAAATTCGTATTTACAGAAAAGTGTCGACGAAAATTTTGCATAATGCTATTATTCAAAAGTAGGCGGAATAAAACTGAACATCAAAGTACATCCGAATTTCTTACAAGAAACAAATAAAAAAAACATATAAAAGGGTATAAAAGTTATAAACGGCTATAATACAAAAGACTAATGCATTATAGAATAAACTGAATAATAATTCATGAACTCAATAATAAAACGTACATCTTTTGTTAAATTTTCTTCCACATTTTACCATTAAAAACTTTACTTTTAACGATAAAAATGTGGAAGTCAAATAAGAAGAAGATGTATGTTTTATTAATGAATTCATGAATGATTATTCAGATCATTCTGGTGCATTGAATATTTGTATTACAGTTTACCTTTTTATATGTTTGTTTTTGTTTAAAAATTGTTTCTCGTAAGAAATTTTCGGGTATTTTTTGGTGTTCTGGTTTATTCCGCCTCTTTTAAAATCCAAAATCTTCTACAAGGTCTTTTTGTGGATTCTAGGACACGAGGGTACTGGACCCGAGGGTACTGAGCTAAGAAAAAATACGTTTGTCACAAATATGTAAATTTTATAGACTAAATGAGCTGAGCTGAGCTGAGCTGAATTAAATTTTAATCGTTTGAACGTGCAGACAATTAAACGTTACATAAAATCGCTTCGTTTTTAATTATAAATAACATTTTTTCTTGCCTAAATATAATACAAGCTAATAATAAAAAACTACGTAAATTGTTCAAAAAACATCATACTAAAACACGAAATTTTTAAAGGTTTTTTTTACACACAGTTTATACCATCGCTTTTTAATAAAAACAATGATAATGTTTGAAGCTATCTCCGAATCTCTGGAGCTTCGAAACCCTGCTTTAAAAAAACCAAAGAATTAATATTAAACAATCATGACTGGAATGAGAACGCCAAAAAGTTATTTAATTACTGTTTTTTCAAAACATATACTCCTACGAAAATACAAATCAAATTGCAGTTTTTTTGCTGCCATTTTTATATTTAGACTGTTTTCATCGACTCTTGATTAAAATAATTGAGTTTTTTGACAAAAAACTTTGGAAAAAATAACTTCTGCAAAAATAGATTGTGGGAGTAGAATTGTAAAAAATAACTTCTTGTCTTTTTTAATTTACTCTAGCTTAAGGAATTCACTTGAACACATATTGATCATTTAAGACAAGGCAAACAAAATGTGCTTTTAATAAAAAACATACTATTGTAAGATTTTTCATGTATGATATTTTATGCATTTCAATCTAAGTATAGAGTCGTGAGTAAAATATTCAAACAACGGATCTTTGGGAGTCTTCAAAACCCATTGCACGGTAAACTTTATTTCTCTAAGCTTAAACAAAACCCAAAAATTAAGCTAAACTTTATCATAATATTTCAAAATAGTGTGCTTTTAAAAAATACCGAATAATTTACTGTTAAAAAAGGCAAGCAATTGTTTTTCGGAAAATATTTTACTAAAATGTTTATTAATAGCAAAATTATTTGCAATTATTTTTTCCGAAGGCATTATAAAGAATTCATTTTTTCTACACTCCACAAAAAATAACCACAAAAATTTTTTGACAGCACAATCAAAGCATAACAACAACCTTAATGTTTATTATCTTTAGAGCCGTCTCATAAATTCTCAGCATTTTTAAAGCTAGTTATTATATAAAAAAAATTCACGAAAATGTAGACAAATTACACGAAAATGTTTTAATGTTATAAAATTATTATTTTTGTTTTATGTCTTTTCAAAAATTTTATTTTTATAATCCTGCCTTTTATAAGTCAGTCAAACAAACTACGATATTTAAGTAAAACAAACTATTGTTACGCAATAAGTTTATATCCCGATTTATGTGGGAAGATTATGGTTTTGCTCGTCAGTAACCCTCGTGTCCAGTACCTTCGTGTCCCCCTTGCATAATAAATCAATTTCGCTGTGGGGTTGTGGTGAACGCAATTTTTTAAGCCCAGTACCTTCGTGTCCAGTACCCTCGTGTCCAGTACCCTCGTGTCCAGTACCCTCGTGTCCAGTACCCTCGTGTCCCGTTCCCTTTTTCTTACATTCGAATTGATGGCGTTATTCTCATTTAAAAAGCACTCTTTTTGACCGATTTAGGGTTTACAACATAAATTTCAGCCATTTTTGAAGAGTGTCACAACGAAAATATGTTTCTTTTTTATTTGTAATTTGTTGATGTAACAAATCATCTTGCCTGTTTATTAGGTTAATCCCCTCTATGTGCTAGCGGATTTTGTAATGATAATGAGATGTGCATTTTACTTAATGTGCAACAAGTGGATACCGATGTTATATACTTAAGTTTAATTTATGAGTTTTATTCTTGACAAAAAACCTTATGACACCACCTTAAGATTTCGGCAGTGGGAATGTTTTCAATCTCATAACATTTCTTCGTTACCATGACACAATAAATCAGAATCGTCGTAAAATACTAGTAATTGTGGTGACCCTTTTTAGCTTTTGACACAAACAAAATAAGTGGAAGTCACGTTGATTTTATACCGGTTGTGACTCTTTGTGGTGTAGTAACGAAAATTTGCATGTCTGGGAAGAGTGGATTTTTTATGCGTTCCGTTCGCGTCCGTACTTTGACTCGCCAAGGAGGAGGAGAAAAAAACGGCCAGAGTGAAGCCGCTGAAACTCCACACCGCGTAAATCCAGCGCCAAGAGACGGATTTTCCCATCGCATGAGTCAAATTACGCCCGACCATCATGGTGAGCGAGTGTAAATACGAGGAAATAATTCTATAAAACCGATTGCAATACAGTTCTTTGACTCCTTCCGTTGTGTCTCTGCTTTCGGTTGCAGTTACATATTTTCCGTATCCGTATTTTCCGCATAAGTATTTTTCGGATCTGTATTTTCCGCATCCGTATTTTCTGTATCCGTATTTTTCGCATTTGTATTTTTCGAATCCGTACTTTCCGCATCCGTTGTTTTCGCATTTGTATTTGTCTGATCCATATTTTTCGCATCCGTATTTTTCTGATCCGTATTTTTTGCATCCGTAATTTTCGCATAATTTGTCCGGTGAATCTCGATTTTCCGACGCGATAACTTTAGTTTTTCTTTTTTTGCGATTTCGACAGCGACGCTGGCAATAAATTCCATCAAAACCTCCTTGGAGGCTCAATCTGAAAATTTTTTTTTCAATTCCAGAATCGCGGGGTATATTTTGCGCTTCTCTGATAGGTGAGTTTAGTTTTAGAGCTTTTGGGCTTATTTTGTAAAATCTGTTAGTGATCCCGCGCATTGGATGATTATCATCAAAAGTTACAGTCTTTTGACAGTCTGCAGTGCGCATAATCGGTTGGTAGACTGCAGTTATAAACCGGGGCATTTTTTCTTCTCGTCTTCGATTTTCTATTTTTACCAAACTGCCGCTCAGTCTGGATTCGATAAAGAATAAAATGGCGTAAGCGATTGTAGTCAAAAAAATGAAAAGCCACGCCGAAGATGGGAAGGCTTGCATAAGATAACGGCTAAGGAAGATCGAAGTTGACAGCTATCCCTTTAGTAAGTTTTAAATAATACTTCTAATTTCTCATGCTCCCTCTAATTTACACCTTTTTTATTGCATAATTAATTATTTGTTTAAATTCACGCGAATTATAAAAGAGAAATTCCCATAATAATGGCATCACTCAGTTTATCTTGAATTAAAATGGATTTATTTATTAGCGGAAACAAATAAAAACAAATTGATTTACCCTAATTGATGAAGAATAGGTTATTATAACGACAGAACACTTAAGAAGTGTGCGATTTTAATTATGTTATTACAAAGACATACGTCGGCATAGCTTTTTAAACAAACAATTTTTGGTATGTTATATATTTTGGTTGTCTAAAATTACAAAATAAAGTACACTACATACTACATAATACTCTATGCGGAAGCTATTGTAAAGATGCAGATGCGTTTTAGCACACTAAATTATAATCAAATTAATAAACAAATGGACCAAGCACAAAAAATAGGGTTACTCAAAGCGCTTTAACTGCGTGTGTTGTTAGGCGGTTGTTAAAATCTTGTTAAAGCAACGTATGGTTGAGAACCCAACCTAGTGGAGTCACTTAAAACACATCACCGTTTGTTTTGCACCGGTGTTTCTAAATTCGGTAGCATTTTGATCCCCGAAAACGCAGCTTATATATATAATGCTAATTTTCATATAAACAGTTTGATTTCTGATCAAAAAATTGGAGCTTCGTGGTGTATTTTTTAAAATTTTTTAACAACAAATAATATTGCATAATATTTACCAAGATATTATTTCGGTGAATTTTTATAAAATCAAGGCAAAATTAAAATATTTTTGGAAATTTGAGAGCACAGAGATTTTTTAAAAATCGGTTTCAACAGTGAAAAGTGAATAAACACAAACCTTATTATTTAAGAAACTGCACCTTTAATGTTTTTATTTTTTGATTTTTTTACTTGAAAAATCTCATAAATAGTTTTTTCTTGAAATGGGTAAATTTGTGTATTACGAGAATTTTATGCATAAAATCATTATTTGGCAAAAAAATTATCGTGAAATGATATTAATAAAAAAAAGGATTATTACTGAAAAGAAAATTTATATTCCTCGAACTTTTATTCAGTAAAAGTTGCTCTCGAAAGGGTGTAGCTGTCATTTTACCTTTCACTGTCAGTATGATCGAATGGAGGCACGAAAACGAACGCCTTCTGCGATACTTCCCACACCTAAAACAAAAGGTGTTACTATAGAGGAGCTAAAACTGGGTTATGTAATTGGTTTATCGAATAAAAAATCATTCTCATATGATCTACAATTATTATTTAGTAAGCAATTGGACATTCCAGTTGGTAACTTACTACAGTTTATATGCGTACATCTCTAATTATAGGCAAACTCAACGTGGCTGGTGAAATTATTCAGTGAATAAAAAATGGGGCACCAAGCCAAAATGGGGAGTCAAGTTTTTGTTTTTTAAAATCCAGTTAGATAAAAAAATCGTGGTTATAATAAATTGATAAATTTTTATATATAAATCATAATATAGTTTTATTTTGACTGGTTATCACGTGATCCCCATTTTTTTATTTAGTGCGCAACTGCACCACCTACATTTAGTTTTCCCAGTTGAAGTAAATATGGCTGACCTCAAGTTTGTATTAGTCCCCACTCCGTACCAACTAAAATTTTGCGGTTTTGACGTTAAAAAAACAAATTAGAACGCATATTTCTTTTAATTTCTGCTTTTTCAGAAAATGTACAAGAATTATAGTTGAATTATATCTGGCTGACCCCATAAATCAAAATGCAGACATGAACGGACCAATTAAAATTGTGTCGTTATGACGTTTTTAAAAACAAAAAAAAATAAGAATGCAGAATTTTTTTACAAAATATAAGAAACTTAACCAACTGTAGCCCTTAAAAATTTGCATTGGGGTTCCAAAGTAAGTAATTTAATAAATAAGTATTAAAATATGGGTTTTGATCTTTATTATTAAACCGCTTTCGTTAAAAATATTTTGAATCGTTTTATTGTTTAAAATTCGATTCAATACTGAAATTATCGAGGTCAGCTGGATTTTTTTTTACCTATAGTTAACTTAATTCCTTAAAAAATACATTTTGGTTCCAAATTGAGTAAGTTAATAAATAATTGCTACAATAAGGTATTTAATCTTTAATATTAAACCATTTTTGCTTAAAATAAAAACCCCTTTCAGTTTTTGCGCTATAAAAATATATTTTTATCTTTTTTATAATTTTTAAATTGACAAAATAATCCATGCTTATTATTCTTAATTATTAAAAAAAAAATAATCCTTAAAATGGGGCGAAACTCTGGAACTCTGAAAAGTTGAGCTTAACACCTAGCTTGGAAATATGCTTGGAGCTGCGGCAAAAATCAACGTTTACCATAATTTTTTAAAAGAGCTTGAAATCAGAAAGTAATCAGAAAAATATAATCACAAAAAATTATACTTCAGAGAAGTCCAAAAATTCGTTTCTCTCCTCGGTCGGCGTAAGATAGGGAACAGTGGCATTTATTCTCCCGGACAGAAGATCCCCGACTAGACCATTGTATTCGCCATTCGCGGATTTCAGACCGAAATCCTTATGGGCAACCTTCGACAAAGTAAATGACACACACAGAGAAAATACGTTGTGTTTTGCGAGAGGCAAAAACTCTTTTCAATTTAGTCAAACCGGCCTCATAAGCTTGGAAACCTACTTCAGGGGCCATTGATCCGGCCTCAGCGAAACGTACCCCAGCGGCCGGTCCACTTAACGCATGTTGACCAGGTGCTAATATGGTAGCACATTGTTTAAAACTGGTGATAATGACATAATTTTTGAAGTCCTATATTTCTGTAAGCAAAATTTTATGCCTGGTGGACCGTCAAAAAAAAACAATTTTAGTGTCAAAAAAATTTCCTCCACCACTTTAAAATTCAGTAAGCGATGTGTAGGAAAAAATTTCTCTAATTTTAGCCGGAATATTAAACCTCCAAAAAATATTAAACCGATGTGCGTGCATGAGCGGCTACTCCCGTGGGAAAGTTTGGTGTTTTTCCTAATATTTAGTCTTATTTCGACGAATGTTCGTACCATCAACATCATGCTCTGAAGCTCCGGCCATTTGAAGTGGAGGGAGTTCCGGAGCTCACCTCATTAAATGAGCGATTTTAAGCTTATTTAAGCTTGAAATACATATAAAGTTACTCTATCTGCATTTTTAAGACTATTTCTAGCATTTAAATGAAGCATTTCTGGCATTTAACTTTATTTAAATAAGTTTGAAAAAAAAATTAATTTGCAAAAAAATTCGACAAAACAATATATGGCATCACTCTTTAATTATTCATAAAACTAGCACAAAAATAGGGCGGGATACAAAAAATTAGTACAAAAAAGCTCCGGGATTGCTCCGGAGCTCCTAAAAGCGAGTTCGAAGCTCCGAAGAACATTACTAATTTCAACGCGGTATAGAAACGAAAGTGTAGTAGCCGCAGTCACACAAAAACACCGAATTGGCCTTGGCGAATTTTATACCACGGAAACATTAGAAAAGGATGTTGCGACGATGAGTTTAAACCTTAGTTACAAACCAAATAACTCTCATCTAAAGCAACATTTTTGTTTGCCAAACATTTTTGTTTGCTCATTTAAAACTTTTGCACAACTATAGTTTGGTTTTAAACTCCTCGAGGTCCAAGTTACGGAACCAAAGTTACAGAAATTCAAAACGTTTCAGCCCAAATACACATTTTAGTCATTTAGTTTTACCTTGACGAAACAGCAATTAGTTCCGGTGGCGTTGCACAGGAGCTCCGTGTATTCGTACAGGTATCCCACATACTGGCCACGTTTCGGCGACTCCAAATCGGATATTTGGGGGTACCTGGCATAGATGGGTGAGGGGTTTATAGTGTCCATATGCCTTTAACACGCCAAGCACATTGCGCATCGATGCCATTTGCGACATTGTTTTTACGTTATTTTCGCTCCTTTTATTATCGTTTCCGAAGGGCAAAAGTTTGCATAATCATTTGTGTTAAAATTGTAGTATATTAATTCGTAGAGTATTTTTATTTTGCTTTTTAATTAATACTACTCGATGTATCAGGTCATACTAAAAAATGTATAGGCACCTTGCACTGGAACTCAGTTTATACATGAAGTTTGCAATATACATAAGCGTCACCATAATGGATAATTACCGTTACTCCTTTTTATCTTTCGTATTATGCAGATCAACCGATCGAAAGCGCGCAAAATTTCGATCGGTTGATTTGCATACTACGAAAGATAAGTAGGAGATACGGTAATTATCCATTATGGCGACGCTTATGTATAATGTATACTTCATGTATAAACCGAGTTCCAGTGCAAGGTGCCTATTGCAGCAAAAATTAATTCCCAAAGGTTAACAATTATTAATAAGAATACCACTTGGTTACTTCCAATGTTGTGTTTTATAAGCCATAAAAGAAAACATTTCTACTAAACGGGGTACCAAAAACCTTGAGTTTGAAATTTGGTTCAATTTAAAAAAATATTAAATGGGTGTTTTTGAAAAAAAAAATTTCAATTTGTTTTTACAGTTGGTGTGTTTTTTTGTTGCCAGTTATTCTGGTATTATTAGTTAGTTAGTAAAAGTTTTATTTTTAAAAGAAGAGAACTACGTATAAAAAAGAGATTTTTCTTTTTAAATTTTACAATTTTTAATTATAAAAATGTTTTAAAACAAAACAAAATACCGAACATCGTTTTTAGAATATGTTTTTAAAAAGGCATAATTGATTAAATACTTTTCAGAATTAATCGAAATTTAAAATTTAACTTTTTGATATTCTCGCGTAATTCTTGTTCAGTTTTAATAATATCCGTTTATAATAAAAAACTCTTTATTTTAAAAAGTGGTGTATAAAAACGACATTTAAATAACCAAGCTGTATTCTTAACAACTTTTTAACCGATGGAAATTAATTTTTACTCCAACGCAATTTTTTTTCTCGATGTGATCGATTAAACAGCAATAAAAAATACACACCTAAAAGATTACTGAAATTGTATAGTGCACCTTTAAGGTATAAAAATCAAGAATCTTATAAGAAAAAACTTCGTACTCGAACCCATCTATACATTACCTCGGAAAATAGCCGATACACAGGTCGCAAGTTGTCGTAAAGTTTTCACATAATGACATTTCTTAGCAGAATCTTTGCTAAACCGTTTTAAGCAAATTAAAAAAAAATAAAATGGTTGTCTAAAGGCTGGTTCATACTTATGTAAAAACGTCTTTTGGACAAAGTCCAAAGGACGTTTTTATATAAGTATGAACTAGCCTTTAAAAAATAAAAACAGTAAAATGGCGAATGTGTTCTTTTGTCCTATGTTTGAGATACTGATGTTTAAATAGTTAATTGTTCGCTTGGTTTGGACACTTATATTATGAATATATCTAGGTCTAATGCATCTGAAATAAAAATATCTAACAGTGTTAAGTTTTCTTCCAAAAAAAATAAAAATTGCGACTTCATTTGCACTGTATGCTGCTTTTTTCTCACTGCGATTTTTTTTGCACAACAAAAAACACTGCGCATCGATGCAAATCTTTTAATTAAAAAAGAACAAAAAAATAGGGCGGGATAAAAAAGGGACACTGAAAAAATCCCAAACCATTTTTATAAGAAACAATTATTTTTAAAAAAATGTATACGAAAGCAAAAGTTTGATATAAAAATTAAATGCAACATGTAATAAACTAAATAATACAGCATACACTTATTAAAATAAATCACTATCTCCTCCAATTAAACTCCTACATTTTGTTTTTGTTTTATTTCATGTTGCTACGGTAGTCGACCCAGACCATGATAATATCAATGTATGGACCTACCTAGCATTACAAAAATTTGGGTCCGCGGTCCCGCCGCGAAATCAAATTTCGTTATGAAACCAATGATTTTTACCAAATTTTTTCGGAAACCGAAGATTAAACAACTATATTAAAACAATTTCGAATATTTTTGTTAATTTTTGACTATTATTTAGAGCTATATTAAGCGTAACTAAAGTTTCTCATATGTAAATTTTTTAGGTTATTCCGATAAAACAAACATTTTGTGATGCTTAATTAAATACAAAAAGACCACAAACATTTTTCAAGTAAATGTTTTATTTGTATATAGTATTTCCAGTTTCAAAAATAATACGAAAAAATGCATTTAATTTGAGAGGAACTTTGTTTCGTGGTGGGACCGCCGACCCAATTTTTGTTATGCTAAAGCCAAAGTCTTCCAGGCTGAAATTAAGGGCGTAACCGCGTTCCGCCAGGAAGAAATAAACAATAAATCCCCCAGCGAGAAAAATTAAAAAAAAGTTTTCAGCGGTTATGTAACCAATTATTACTTAGTTGCGTCATGTGTTTCTCTGCACGTGATATTTTCTCAAAGAACGAGTGGTTACTTTACCACTCATCTATTTTCACCCTGATAGAATTCATCTTTAGGTAGGTCTATAGCTAACATTAAACTTATTTTTTTGTATAAATCAATTTTACAATTAGCCAGATATGCTACGCTAAAATTAATTTTTAATCTCAATCATTTACGAACACTTTATTTGTAACTTAACCACTGAAATACGAAAACCTTTCCAAAGTTGATTGAAAATATAAAAAATTCTGCTTAATTCCGTCCGTTCTCGATAGATCTATTTTTGGTACTGCGACTGTCGTTATTTCATAAATGAAATAGCAAGAAAATGATCTATTTTTGGTACTGCGACTGCCGTTATTTCATAAATGAAATAGCAAGAGAGAAATAATTGTAAACTATATTTTTTAGCGTTTTGGGTCATTCCCGACCATTGCCTATATTAATTTAATTTCGTTATCCAGTCTCATTTTCAGTTCTTTCGGTAAAATCCTTAAGTATTATAATACAACAAACGATTAAAAAAATGACTTCTGAAAAAAAACAACAGTGAAAACGATATTCTTTATGTACACAAAAACCTTTTTACTTGCTAATTGACTAGACTTAAATATTGTTTTGTCTGTTTTTAATCTGTCCAAATAGTGTGACGTGAGTTGTACGGTATCTACCAGAATCGATAAGCCAGGCTTGAGGTTTTAGGTCCGACCTCGAATCGCCGTAATAGGATAATGTGCTTTTTTCTCTATTTTCGAGGACGTTTTTTTTTGTAAAAATGGAACAAGTTAAAATTTATCACTATCTTTATTAACATTATCGACTGTCAACACTGTTAAAATAAATTTACAATAATAAGTTTAATTCATCGTTGCTACAGCTGAATAAGTAAAACTAAAACCAACTGTGAATCTTTTTAAGTAAATGTAATCAGGAAGAGTCACGCGGATTTTTAAACTATGGTTTCTTTAAAAAATTATATAGAGCATAACAAAATTTTAGGTCAGTTCAGTGCTAAATCAAAAATCGTTAGGAGGTAACTCAATTTTCTTAAACACTGGAGATTTAACAACAATATTAAAAATATTTCAAGTATTTTTGTAACTTTTGATCATTGCTTATCCTTAGTGTAATTAAGATTGTTTATATGTCAATTTTTGGCTTAATCAAGAAGAATAAACTTTTCGCGATCCTTAAATTTAACATATAAAGCTGCAATTTCTTTTTTTTTGAAATAGTTGTTTGGTTATTTACGGTTCCTATTTCAAGTTTAAAATTATTACAATAAAATGCATCTAATTTAAGAGGCATTTTGTTTCGTGGCGGGACCGCCGATTTTAATTTTGCTATAAAAGGTCGGTCCATTACTGAAAAAAAAATTCGCATCACAAACTGTCCAAGCATAAAGAAATTAAAGCGTTCCGTAGCTGAGAGTTATTTGTTTTATAACGCAGTTAGAAGTTCTATGCAGCAAAACTCACTATCGTGAAATACGGCGAATTTTAAAATTTTTCTCGTGCAAATCATTTTTGCATAAACTATATTTATGACTCATTCTTCCGTGGCGACGATGAGTTTAGATCAACAATTAATAATAATATTATTATTATTCACAATATAGTTAACATAAACGAAATGTTACAAAAATAACACACGGTAATGTTTAAAAATAAAATTCAATAATTTACGGCACAAAATTAGCTATAGTAAAATTATTCCCAACCAAACAAAAGGCGTGTAAAATCTAAAGCAAAATATATTTTTTGCGACAAAATCATGATAAATTGGCAGTGGATGAGAAAAAAGAAAAACAAATAAATTATCGATCGTAATTATAAAAATTATCCTTTTATATAAAAAATTATAAATTATCGTTTTATTTATGGGTAAATTGGGGTTTTGCTTTTAAGCCATGCAATAAAAAGTCATTTTTAAGTAGGAAAGGGCCGAGGTCGTTACTTCCGAATTAAAGGAAAGAAGGTCACGCACTAGTGTTTTAAAGTGTCAGCAGTTTTGAGATTTTTTTGAAATGGGGCTAGAGAATAGAAACTATATACATGACCAACCAGTAATTGGACCGCTCCTCCCAAATGCTTTAGAGCTAACCCCTTTGACTAATTGCCATTTTTTACTTCCTCTTATCTATTTAAACCCCCTACTGGTAACTAAAAATAAATTCCCCATAAATGAAAAAAAAACAACTAAAACTAAAGATTATGTTTATTTAACTTTTACTTTATTCTATCCATGAATATGTATGCTTTTTACAAAAATTGAAACGCGTTATGCGTCTTATTTTTAATAAAAAAAAACAAAATTTTAAACGCCCTTGTTAAAGCAATTACTGTAAAACAACAAAACCAAATTATTTCGCAGTTTAAAAAAGTACACAACACAACTAATTGCATAATAATCTACTGAAAAGAAGGAAAAAACCAAAATCTGTTTTAAATATTAATAAAATTTGTCCATAATTATATAATGCAAAGCGAATTGTAACAAATCAAATTCTTGAGGTACCCAAAAAAGGTGGCCAGCACTCAGCAGGCCGTTTTTAGTTCTTATGGACTTCTAAAAATCCAAAATTTGTCAACCTTCCTAAATTTTGAAGCTCCTTAGCACAACAACAATTTCTGATGAAATTTATGGGGTTTATAAAAATAGGTTTTTTCGGAATATTCCCATTCAGAAAAACCAAATTAAGCTTGTTTGCCCCATTAAGTTGCAGTCATGATATCGGTACCTATTGTACTTTTGTAACAAAAACAGCCTTATTTTGTTTTTAAGTTTTGAATACGAAATTAATAAAAACTTTTATAAATTATTTATTAAAATTTAAAATTAAAAATACATAACCTGAAATTTGATACAAATCATAAAATATAATTCAGTTTACCGTTTTTTTCTGTTCAAAAACAAAAAGATACTACAATTGTTTATTCCTCTGGTAACGAAATAATTTACACATGACGAAATTTGGTTATTACTACAGCAAAATACACCACAATCATGTTAAAATATACGTGACTGTGGCTAAAACTATTACTTCATAGTAAAAAATAGGATTCAGTTCAATATTTAAAAATGAATCACAGTCACATATATTTTACACGAATTGTGATCGATTTTGCCGTATTAACGACGATTTATTTTACGTCATTACGGCGAGCTTGAAGATACCCAATGATGATGGTGAACATAATATTTTTAGGGGCATGAAAAAATAAATAAATAAATAAACCGATTTTTCTATACAAACAAAATTATTCTTAATCAATTTAAAGAAAACAGGTCTAATTTAGAGTTTTTGTAGTAAACACCAGGGCAAGGGCCCCAAATCCATTTTTTCGTGTTTCTAATGCTCATTAATCCAAACTGCTTACTAATAACCCGAAACCTCGCGATGATTTTTTTGATAAAAATACCAATTTTTTAGGCCTTACAACAATAAATGACGTAAAATTGTTTTGATTTCTTCCAACCAAATACCAACAAGAATCTATTAACGTAAAATTTTTGAACACAACACCGAAATTTCAAGATCCGTAAAGAGGGCGGTAATAGAATCCAGCTATTTGGAGAATGCGAAACTGAAAATTGAAGTTGAAACTTGAAGCCGAAAATGGAAAACTGGCATTCCCTAGTAAGGAACTAAAATTGTGTTTAAAGTCGTTAATAAAATAAGACCAAGCCAAATTTCCATTTACAATTCCAAGTTCTATAATTTTGTCAAACTCTTAGCTTCCTTAAAACTCCCCTCATAGTCCCGTATTAAGCTAGCAAAGAGACGCCCCAAATCAAATGTAACGAACGAAGTCCATTGGAACTGGGGCTACAGTTTCCGAGTTCAATCGAAGTTCGGATGTTTTGTTAACTAGTGCTTTCCCTTTTTCTCGCGACGTTCTTTCAGTTTGTTCTTGGCTAAATTAATGTCTTTTATTGGCGCCGGTTGTTCCATTCGCATGGTCGCCAGCGCTTTTTCCATTTCATCCTAAACCAATTCGTCAAATGAAAAAATATAAAAACGTAAAATTAAAAAGCGTTGATTATGTAAATTTATTTTTTTAAGTTTATTCCAAAAACTAAAAATCAAGATAAAAAAATGTAAAATTTTAAAGGGGGTAATCACACGCACATCTCACACTTTACTTAGGAATAGTGATGTTTCTACCCTCCAATATTATGCTCTTAAGCTTGAGCTATTTTAAAACGGAGGAAGCTCTGCAGTTCTGCATCAATGAAAAAAATTTTAAGCCTATTTAAACTTAAAATATGTTCTAAACTACTCTATGCGAATTTCTAGGTTTATTTTTATTGTTTGTAATAAGGTTTGAAAAATATTAGTATACAAAACATTTTGACAAAGTAATTTATGGCGTGACCATCACTCTTTAATTATTCATAAAATAGTGCAAAAATAGGGCGGAGTTTCGGGTGTAGCTCCCGAGAAATCCTCACTTTAAACAAAATAGCTAAAAATACAGACTAGATTTTCTTGGCAAAAAGGTATAAATTTAGACAGCAGTCTCGAAGATACGTGAATTTACAAAAAAGCGAGCCGTGGCAATTACTCAATAGTTGCGATGTCGCCGAATAAATCTTTTATTTTAACGTTTTTTTTAAAAGAAAAAATTAAAAATTAAGGACGGTTCTCCGTCCAATTCATAAACAGTAAGCGAGTGATTTCCTTCGTTTAAAAAGCGGTAAATAGTTTTAAAAGTAAATTAATTCAAAGGGTTTTGCCAGAGGCAACACACTTTAGAAAAAAAGACTATAGTCCATACAAAAATAATGCGGACTGGCGACAAAACTCGAACTTTGCAATGTTATATATCCATACATAACGGAGGTTAGAATATGTGCGGGACATATATGCGAGCATAGCTTAGATGCTTGGCTATCTTTTGAAAAGGTTAAAAAAATGTTTTTCAATGACGTCATCACTACAGCCTATGCGGTGAAAAAAACCTAGTCCCCAAAAAAACCATTTTTATTAGTACGAGATAAGAAACGCCGCCGTATGCTGTTAAAACATGTTTGTTTGTTTCTATAGGCACCCAGTTATCGACTTTACGGATTAACTGTCTGTAAAAGAAAATAGTTTTTTTCTCAAAGTTTAAGCGAAATCGGCTCGCTCAAATTTTTTAAAATGCGTTGAATGCGCGCGGTTTTCGCGATTTTTCGCCAATTTTTACCACGCTAATACGCTGTCCGAATATTATTTATTTTGTTTTGCTTCCTGCTCGAAGTGCTCTAAGTACATTAGATTTCGAAATTTTAAAGTATATAATGGAAACGGATACAAGTTTAAAGGAAAAATACAATAAATGGAAAAACCTATGTAGGTTTGAAATTAGTTTCAAAGCACAAATTTTAACATTATTACTTTTGCTAATTTAAAATCATTGTGCATGAAAATACTATTTTAGTGATGATTCTAACTATTGTGACCTTTTATCAAAAAACCAAAACTTATTTAGCACAAACTGATATATTAAAGAACGTCAACATAGTAAAACATATCACCGTGTAGCAATTTTAATTAAGCATTGGTTTAAACTAAAGAAACTAAGAAAACTACGATTTTTTTTAATTTTATTTTTTTTATTTTTGTACGCTCTATCTTACAGTAAAAGACGCTTATTCAGAACTAGTCTATAAAAAAGACTACAAGCGCATATAATGAACTGAGCTTAATATTTACAGATAAAAATACCGTAACTTAAACACAAAAATAATTTTTTACGACTTTAAAATATAGCAAATCTATATAGCTTAACAATTTAAGCATAAAATATAAAAAATGAACTAACCCCTATCTCAGGCCAGGCTTCCCGCTCCTCTTTGAGCACGTCCGAGGTGCAGAGCGGTGTTTCGGGGACTTTGTTGAAATGGCGAATCCAGGTGTGATTCATCACTTCGTCCATGGTCAGTCGGTCGGCCGGATCCGTTTTCAACAGACCTTTGATCAGCGATTTGGCTAAAAAACTAATAAATTCTTAAAGATATAAAGAAGATCGTTCCTTTCCTACTGCCCTTCACAAAAAATATTTAACGATCCAAAGATCGTTCCTCATGTGATATTTTTAACAGTTTAAAATTCAATCCTACTATGGATGCGTTAATTTAAAAACTGAAATTTTTTTTTTTTGTTTTTGACCTATAAATTTATTTTAGTGGGTTAGCGGGACCCGTTTTCGTTAAACTTTTGATCAGTGATTTTGTTAAAACAAATAAATCCCCTTAGCAATCAAGGACCGAAAGATCTAAACAATGTTATGCTTTCCATTTCCATGACTGTAGGTGTAAGGTGGGTACAGAATTAAACAGCTACCTACGATGCTGGTATAAAAAACACAAATAGTTTCTTTCAATACATTAAGCATTAATTTTTGAGCTAGAAATGACACTAGAACTAATTGAAAACGTAAAAACAACAAAATATTTAATACTTTAAAACAACGTATAATTAAATTATAAACAAAATATTTTAAAATAAGGAAATTAGTTTTCGTTTTTTACCAATATTTTGATTTGAGTTTGACAATTAGTTAGAATAAAACAGTACTTTTGTAAATAAAACAGTAATTTTGTAAATGGTTTTTAAACCGAAGCCGACATGAAATATAGTCAATTTGTCTTTTTACTAAAGTGTGTTCGTGTTATATTTATCTGATATGTTTGAGAGTAGTAGTGAGATAAACATCAAGAGAAAACTATTTTTTTATGTTTTTATCCAACTGAACTGTCCAAAAACCTAAAAACTGTCTAAACATTCAAAACACATGAATTACTTCTCAAAACATAATAAAAATATTAAAAACAAAAAAAACTAACCCAGCTATATTATTTCGAACTAACGGGTTTATTACTTTATTGATAATAATTTTCTAACCAAAATAAACAATGAAAAGCGCACAAAACGAAAATGACGGTTTAAAACGTCAACTAAAACTTTAAAGCCCGGTTCACACTGGGATGGCAATGCCACTGGTGGCATTGCCACCGCGAGATAGCATTGCCACCGCTGTTGTGTCCAAAGTTAAACATATGACGTGTTCACACTGAAGTGGCAATGCCACATCCCGGTGGCAATGCCACCGCTGTTTTGTTCGATTCACAACTCCGTCACCAGTGGCAGCTCTTTCAAGAAAAAAAAACGCATGGGAACGCGCGCATTCTTAAAAAAATCAATAAAAAATATTAACTACGGTTTTTACATAAACACTTTTATTGTATAAGCAAAACCAGCAAAGAATATTGCGGTTTAAATAGAAAAACGCGTGAATTGCATAAATGAAAAGATTATATAGCAGAACCGTGTTTCGCAAAAACAAACAAAAACAGATGACCTTTTATGAAAAAAAAAAATTTTCAGTAGTTTTTACTAATTTTAAACACACGTACATACATAGCATAGCATGGAAAAGTGCTTGAATATGAATTTGCAATTTTTATGCTTTAATAAAAAATTAGCTAATTTTTCTGCTGCACAGTTTGTATTTGTAATACAATTTTTTTCTTTTCAGTTTTTCAGGTCAAGTCAAATATTTTGTTTAATTCTCAGGCAAGATTAAGCAGAACAAAACTGAATCTAAGAATCCGTCAAGCCTAAACGCCTGGAGTTCCACCGGTGTATAAACAACTAATAGGGACTCTAATTTATCTGTACTTCTTACAATTATAAACTTTAGAAAAAATATTTATCAATAGTAATGTACTAAGGTGTTGCTGTCAGAGAGAGGTGAATCGGTGTGCGTTAAGCGGCCAACACCTCCTGCGGCAGCCTGCCACAAAACCACAAAACCACACATTGCGCGGCCTTAGTTAAAAAAAGTATTAAACAATCTAAAAACACGGTTATTAGAAAAATCTAAAAACAAAATCGTTTACCTATATTAATTAAAAAGAAAACTTTTAGGTTTGTTAATGTTTCGTCGACCGCAATAATTTTCAGAATTAAAAACTTTAAAAAAATATGGCTATTGATTCGGAGTAACTACTGATCGAGTTCTGAACCATCCGGAATTTTATTACAAGCGAGAAAAAATATACATGGACAGCATTAACCAGGTAAACAGCTGAGAAGCAGTGAAAACAAAGTAAAAAGTAAAAAAGAGTAAAAAGTAAAAAAAAAAGAGTAAAAAGTAAAAAAAGTTACCGACATTTTCTTAGCTCTACACGCGAACAAAATGATTTCCAGCGGTGGCAATACCACCCCAATGTAAACCTACCGGTGGCATTTCCACCGGTGGCGGTGGCATTGCCACCTCAGTGTGAACCGGGCTTAAGAGTTTGACTTTTAACGATACAGCAATTGTAGAGTATGTTTGTCAAAAAATTTAAAAAATGTATAAAACGAAGAATCTACAGAAGTTTTTTCGAATTGCTCAGAAAATACTGCCATAGATTAATTTAATTTGTCAAATTTGTTTTGTAAACTTGAATTTCTTTTCAAATTCAAAATAATACATTCAAAAACAACATACTATAAGTCAAATAAGGGCATACATGAGCAGGCTGGTCCGGGGTGGAAGGGAGCATAGGTGTTTTTGGGGGGGACAGAGGGGTGCACCCCCCCTAGAGCCAAAATTTTGGACCCCCCCCTAGAAAAAATTCAGGGGCCCCCCCTCCCCCCAAAGCTCGAGAGCGGTCCGGCCTGACCCCCACTAGCGAGGCTGACCCCCCTCCCCCCTCCCAACCAATTTGGAAGTATATTTTTTTATTTACTGTCAAAAACACGGGTTTTTAGTTAAAAACAGTGTTTAAATACACTTTTTAGGCCTAAATAGGCTGTTTTAATACATAAAATTCAATATTAGACCTAAAAACACTTAAATTATTGAGTTAAAAAAATTTTTCTAAAAAATTGGACCCCCCTGACCCCCCTAAATTTGAAATCTCGCACCCGGGGTCGACCCCCCCCTAAAAAGCCAGGGGGGTCCGGACCCCCTGGACCCCCTCCTAAAAAATTTTGGCCTTCCACCCGGGGGTGGACCCCCCCTAGCGGACCCGACCAAAAACACCTATGGAAGGGAGTAGGGTAGTTAAACAAACAAAAACGCAACAAACTCTACTTTAGTTAGGAGGGTTAAAATCCGAGAAACGCATTTTAGGACCCAACCCATACGGGTTTTTTTCTGGAGCGCTTTTCGATTTTACAGAAAAATAGGTAAAACACGCTTATTTTAGGTCAAAAAACCATTTTAAATGCATTTTATTGCTTAAAAGCTCATTTTTACTTTACAACTTAAGTTAAGGGGAAATTAGAAATCAAGCCACTTTGAAGCATTTTCCTTCATTTTTTTAAAACTGGAGGGGGTGTTTAACTTTTTTCCCTTCTACTTTTAAACCGAAAAAGGGTTACGTAAAATCAAATCCCATTCTCGGAATTGGGAGGGGGGTTGACGCTCCCCGCCTCCCTGTGTCAATGTTATGTATGATTAAGGGGTGAAGCTCCAAAACTTCCTCCGATTTAAATAGCCGGAGCTCCGGAGCATCACATTGAAAGCTAAGCTAGGAATATTACTAGCGGAAATCATACCGCTCTCGGTTATTTTACTCCATTCTGCTGGCGGGAATTTATAATTTCCGGTCCTGATCTTCTGGCGCATCCCCGGTGACATCGGCAAACCGTGGTAGCTGTAAAACGGCGGGTAGCCGCACAATCTATAAATACGGTCTCGCCGCCAAATACGGTTTCCCCTAATTATAAATCATTATAATTAAGCGAAAAATGTTGATATGCAAAAAATAAATTGCACAAACGACAAAAGGGTTTAAGATAATGTCAAACTCTAGTTCAAAAATTTTTAAAAAATGAGGTTTTTCGCTTGATTGTCTTTGCAAAATTTTCAAATTTCAAAAAACATCAACCCTCTTTCCCCCTTTAAAGACAGCAATTTAGTTGAGAATTATTGATTTGTTAGGCTTGATAATATTTCGTACCATAAAAAGTTATAAAAGTCCTATACAGCTTGGGGTTAAAAAATAGAAATCATAGGTGAGAAAGTGGGGGGGGGGGGGGGGCCGGGTGGGGTTCACCCCCCCCTAGCCTTGAAATTTTGGGACCCCCCTGGACGAAAATCTAGGCCCCCCCCTCCCCCCGAATTTCCGAATTTTTTACCCCTGCCCCCCCTCGATCTTTAGAAATCTACCCCCCCTCCACCCTCGCGAAACTTTTAGGTACCTTTTTTATACTAAATTTTCTTTCAAAAACGTGAATTTTCATCCCATATTCATGATTTTACACCCTTTTTACACATGAATATGGCTTTTTATTCAATAAAATGTAGTATTATCTTATAAAAAGAACAATCATTAAAGTTATTATGGTTTAAAACTGTTTTGCTTCTGACACCGGACCCCACGTGACCCCCCTCCAGATTTCAAAATTTCGCACCCCGGGTCGATCCCCCCTAAAAAGCTCGGGGTGGTCCGGACCCCCCTCCTAGAATTCAAAATTCGATTTACCCCGGGTAACCACCCCCCCTAGCTTCCCCGACCGTTCTCACCTATGATAGAAATACGTTTATTTCCACCTGAGAGAGACCTTAAACTCTAGAATTTATTTAGCTGAGTTTTTTTGATTGACTCTATTCTAGAAGTCATGTTCTGTCCCACCCCAATACATTCGTATGCATCTGCTCTAAATTTAAATTCTAACGCCTTTTTTACCTCTGGTTAGGCATAAAGAAGGCTTTAAAATGTCCTCGAAAAAAAAAACAAAACAAAACACAAACAACATAACATTACTGTATTATTATAAGAAAGCACGCAATTAAAAGTGACGAATCAAATAAAAAAAACAATTAAAAACAAAATTCAAACAACGAACACACACAATATTAAAAACAAAGATAAATTTAGTACGGGAGCTACAGAGCAAGCGTGTCGAAATAGAAAGATAACAACATTAATTTGTAACATAAATCCAAGCAAAAAAACTGAACAATACAACAATTATTATCACTCTCTACTCAGTTTAAACAAAACTATGCATCGTTATAGTCAAAACAAAATTATATTTCATTAACTGGACCCCCGTTCCAGGCTGTCAGATCGATAGTCTTAGATTTCGCTTAAAATAATATATGTGATATTTCAAATCATGTGGACCACCAATAGGCCTTTTAGCTCAAACTGACCAACACGTGTGTCAAAAAATTTTTACCAATAAAAGTAAAAAAAATTTTTGAAATTAACTTTATTGGTAAACTGATAAAATTTGGAAAAAATAAAAAATAGGTTTTTTTGTAAAATTGTAAAATTTTGGTTCTAAAAATTAAAAATTTTTCTCAATAAAGTTAATTTTAAAAAGATCGAATATTTTTACCTACAAATAGTTAGTTTAAGCACAATTTATGAAATGTATGGTAAGAAATTCTATTAGCTTTTAAAATTTATTTTTTCTATTAGCTTCTAAAATTTTAGGAATTCAAATGATTGATTCTCAAAAAGTGGTACACTTTATTCGTTTATTTTATAATGGTTAAAGGGTCAGTACAAGGGCTAAATAATGTCAAGTTATATAAGTAAAGTTGATAATCAAACAATATTTTACTGTGCAGAAAAAATAAGGCAAAAATGACATAAAATAATTTTAAAAAATGCTAAAATATTAGTGTTTCATTGGATAAACTAAGAGAAAAATAAAAAAAATTCAAAAATTTAAGTTTTTTTTGTAAAATTGTAAAATTTTGGTTCTAAAAATTAAAAATTTTTACCAATAAAGTTAATTTTTAAAAAGATCGAATATTTTTACCTGCTAATAGTTAGTTTAAGCACAATTAATGTCATATGTGGTAAGAAATGTATAACAGAAGTATCAGAATTGTGTAATGTTTTGTATTAGCTTCCAAAATTTTAGTAATTCAAATGATTGATTCTTAAAAAGTGGTAAATTTTTTTGTCTATTTTATAATAGTAAAAGGGTCTGTATAAGGGCTAAATAATGTCAAAATATCAGTTCGGTTGCATGTTTACAAATAGGTAAACTGAGTGAAATCGAAAAAAATAAAAAATTCAAAAATTTAAGTTTTTTTGTAAAATTGTAAAATTTTGGTTCTAAAAATTAAAATGTTTTACTAATAAAGTTAATTTTTAAAGAGATCGATTATTTTTACCTGCTAATAGTTAGTTTAAGCACAATTAATGTCATATGTGGTAAGAAATTTATAACAGAAGTATCAGAATTGTGTAATGTTTTGTATTAACGTCTAAAATTTTAGTAATTCAAATGATTGATTCTTAAAAAGTGGTAAATTTTTTTCGTTTATTTTAAAATAGTAAAAGGGTCGGTATAAGAGCCAAATAATGTCAAAATATCAGTTCGGTTGCATGTTTACAAATTGGTGAACTGGGTGAATTTATAGAAAATAAGAAATTCAAAAATTTAAGTTTTTTTGTAAAATTGTAAAATTTTGGGTTTAAAAATTAAAGTTTTTCAAAAAACAAACCTGATTTTTAAAAAGATTAACGATTTTTACTTATATATAGCAAGTTTAAGCATAATTGATAGCATATGTGGTTTGAAATGTGTCACTAAATTATTACAATTGTTGCATGGTTTATTTTAGCTCTCAAAATTTTAGCCATTCAAATGTATAATGCTAAAAAAGTGGTACTTTTTTTTCTTTATTTTCTTACAGTTGAAAGAGCCGCGTGGGGGTCAAATAATATCAAAGGGGCAGCGAGGACTGGAAATTCTGAGAGGGTGAACTGGTTGATTTTCAAAATCAAAAAAATCTCAAAATTTTTGAATTTTTCGAAAAATTGTCAAATTTTATGAGTGAAAATTTAAAATTTTTCAAAATAAAGTTTATTTTTGAAAAATTTAAACAATTTTACATATAAAAGAGTAAAATTTAACCAGAAAACAATAAACTGTAGGATTTTATTATCAATAAAAAAAATCAATTTTTTTCAAAAAAAAATTCTCAAAAAAGTCAAAGGCACCAACTTCAAGGGGGTATCACAGACACACGGATTGGTCAATTTGAGCTAAAAATGGCCTATTGGTGGTGCACATGATCTGAAATATCACATATATTATTTTGAGCAAAATCTAAAACTATTGATCTGACAGCTTGGAATGGCGATTTTGAATCCATAGAGAAAGCCGCTCTTAAATAACATGGGGTTTAGACACGTTTTATCGTGTCTTACAAATCCAACGGTGTCTTTTGTTTTACCAAAATGAGTCAGTCCGAAAATTTGGCCAGAATAATGTTGTATATTTTTATTGTGTGTCGTTTGTGATTGTGCCGGTGGATTTTTGCTCCCTTTGCCTGTTGTTGTTTGGTGTTTATAGGTCGCTTGGGTTTTGGGATTGATGTGGGTTTTTTAATTATCAGAGAGAACAATAAAAAATAATAAAAATAAAAGAAAAAATTATGATGAAAAGGACTATAAGAGCAAACGAGAAGAGTGGTTTTTAGTTTCAAATTATTAAGGTTTAAGGTTTATTTAGGGTTTAAGGTTTAAGGTTTAAAGGTATAAGGTTTTAAGGTATAAGGTATAAGGTTTTTTTTTCCTTATTCCGTCTGTTTATTTGTTTGAGAAATTGTATTGTCTTTCGGCATTCGTGGCAAGATTTAAATAATGTTTGTTTTAATGTTATTGTTGAGTTAGGCCATATAATCCTTCGACATTGCTTGTATTTGCATTTGACATTTCAAATCATATGCAAATCCTACTGATAGTATCGCATATATGCATTGGCTTGAATTCTTTTCCCAATTTTTAAGAAATTGTTGGGTGGGAAAGGAATTCATGCGTAATTTTGGGTAATGATTGCTCTTTTCCGGTTTAAATCATGAATCAGATAGTTTTTCATTTCTTTTGTGGGGAATGCTCTTGCTAAAAGTCTTGCCGTTAGATTTCTGTAGAAGTCATCAGCTTATTGAGACTTGTTTTAATACTGATTTGATTGTTTCAAAAGGAATCGTGAGTTCTGGACAATCAGATGTGGCATTTTTGGCCAATAAATCCGCATATTTGTTGCCTTCAATTCGAGATGTCCTTTTACGAATTGGATTCTATTTTGGTGATTGGATTATTGGGCGTTGTTAAAAACAATTGGAGACGGTGAACCATGTTCATCAGGTAGTTGGAATTTGATGCCTTCTAGTGCACGCTGAAGTGATATATGGATGATAGCTGTCAGAGAATAGACTATCTGGTCTATGTTGTGGAATTTCATTTGTGAGAAGCTTGTGCTGTAGTTGCTGAGTGGCTATAATTATGGCCTTCATTTCTAAGTCTGATATGTTCATAGTGGGTCTTCTTTCTGAGATTTGTAGAAGAAAACCTGGTGTTGTGGTAACCACATATTCCAATGCCAGCATAGTTGGTAAATTCGTTTAGATGCATAGGTAAAAATGTATATCCAGTTATGTGGGTTGTATATGGAGGTTAATTTGTGATCTGATTGGATGGGGAAATTTCTGTTTTAATGAGTTTTAAACTGGGATTAGCGGGTCTAGAGGATATGTATTTATTTGTATGAGGTCTTCTTAATATATTTTAGTGCTGATTCAGAAGTCTTTTGGTTAGGATTTTCACCATGCCAAAACTTCCTCTTTTATGGATTTTGCATTTTTGTGACGGAGAAAGAGAAGTAGTTGTTTCAAATGCATAGTGGAGTAAATGATTAGTGGGAAGACTTTGTGCTCTATGATAAGATTCAGCTGTTTTCCGACTGCAGGATGCTCGAATTGGGCTTATATTTGTTTGACATTGTAGTGCATCGATTGCGTTTGTTTTGCGTTAGCCATTTTATTAAACGTAAAGCTTTATTTGGTGGAGTTCAAGTCTATCTATTGTGTTTGGGATGTTGTTCCTGACCAAGATTCTGCTGCATATGTGATGGTTGGTTTTATAATGGTTAGATACAGTTTTCTGAGTTGGTTTGAGGTGAGGCCCCAGTCTGTCCCTTAATCTTTGAAGTTGTATGATGTTGGTCATATTTCTTGATGATTCTGTCAATATGCGGTTTCCATGTAGTCTTTGGTCATAATACCCCAAGATCGTTCTTGCGTTTTTAGAGGGATTTCATTTGCGCAGTATTGGACAGGTTTATTTGGTCAATTTTCTGTAGATGTGCTGGTTGAATGTCTCTGATTCCGTTTTGGAGAGGTTGACTTAAACGATTTTTCTTGAGCCCAGTGTTGGAGATGGCCATTATTGATTGCATATTGGAATGTATGGTTTTAGGGTTATCATGCTGAGTCAGGAAGATTGCATCATCAACAAAGCAAAAGAGTTTGGTGTGTTTAGGTGTCTTGTTGCCAAGAATTAGTTGGTTAAAAAGGTGAAAAATATGGGCTAGGCAGGATCCTTGGGGTATTCCTCTCTAGAAGATTTTCTTTAGTTTGATGTTTTTGTTTTGTATTTGGTTCGTATTTGACGTCCAAGAACCAATTAATTCTGCAATGTACATTTTCCCATTTAATGTCTAGATCAATGCATCTTTGAATTAGTCTTGGTGTTGGATTCCATCGAATGCATGTTGAAAATGGATCAATATGGTGGAAGTTATTTGCTTCTTTTTGAAATCCTGTGTGGATTCAATTTTCAATTGCCATTATGAGGTCAGCGTAGAATGAAAATGTCTACCCCTGCTTGGTTTATAAAATGTTTATTATTTTTGTGGCCCATAGTATTAATCTGTTGAATATTATTCGCTCATGGAATTTTCCTAGCGTTGACGACGATGATATTGGTCGCAATTTAAGATGAAGAGTTGGGGCTTTTGTTGGTTTGTTTAGAGGATGGATTTCAGCCTGTTTCCATTTGTTGGGGAATCCCTTTTGTTCCATATTGACTTGAAATAATCGAGTATATTTCCAGTATTTCTCCTTCTAGTTTGAGTAATATGAGAAGTAGAATTTGGTCAGGACTTAACATGGAGCTTTTTTTGTTTTTGTGCAATGTTGATTTCTTTTAAAGTTATGGGTTCGTAAATCTTGGTTCATTTTTCATTTGGAAAAGGTGCTTAGTGTTTTTCCGAGGTATTTGTTTTTTCTTGGTTTCCTTATGATTTTTTGAGAAGTTCATTATGTTGGAAGTAGTTCTGGTGAATTGGATTTTTCCTGATTGGTATATGCGGTTTTATTCTAATATGTATTGGCGGGTTGCAGTTAGAAGCAGTTTTTTAAGAGATTTATATGTTTTATAAAGTTGATTAAGGTCTTTGATTTTGCTTATTTTGGTTTTCCATCATTGAGTGCCTCTGTAGAGATTCTTTAATCACTCTGGCACCATTTTTTATAAATAGTCGATTGATTGTTGTGGGAAATTTAATTCTTCTCTTTTTAGCATGGTTGCGTTGTTGGATAAGAAGTCTTAAGTGGTATGGGAATCTCATTTTGTTTTGAGTCGTGTATTTTGCTTCTGGCATTATTTTTTTCCTGGCTTCTAAAAAAGCTATTTGTATCATGTCAACAAGTTTAGGTATTTGTTCTGTGTTAGGATTTATGTTGGTTATTTTGGACTTTCTCGTTTCATATTTATTGAATTTTTCCCAGTTGGTTTTATTATGTCGCCATTTCTTTGGCCTGTGTCTTTGGATTTGTTTTGTTTGGTCAATTGGCGAGTAGTGTGATATTTGAATGATCCTTCCAAATGAATTTTGTACCAATATTTTGTATGCGTGGTGATTGGTATTTTGTAATAAATAAATCAGGTCTTGATGTTGCATTGGTGCTTTATTATATGTGTTAGTGAAGAAATAGGGTTTTTATCAAGGGGTAAATTAAAAATTATTTCCAGATTGACTATGGAGATGTTTCCCTGCCGGGTTAGGCGATCGTTTAGCTATTCTGGGTGGTGAGCATTAAAAATCTCCCCCAATATTATATTTCCTTGAATATTAGTGAGATTTTTTATATTCCATTATGTTTGATGATGGGGATATATACGTTGATGATTTTATTGATTTTTTGTTTATTTTGAACATATTTGGATAGCGAGGTGTTCACAAGAATCGTTTGGATTGCTGGATGGTTGAATTGAACTGTATTGAGAGCAATATTGTTTTGTGATGAGTGTTATTAGTCCTTCCTCCACGTTGATTTTTGGTCGGTCCTTTCGTTATATTGTCTCTGGGAATATGATGTTAATATTGATGAAAGAAGAGTTTCTTGGATTAATCTATGTCTGGTTTGTGAATTTTTAACCACTCAAAATTCCAGAAGTTTGTTTCAATTCCACAACAGTTCCCGTTATGATCTTGAGTTTCCCCATGGCGTAGTTCTATATATATAGATGAGAAGTATAGTGTATTTTTATAGATTGGGGTATGTCCAGGCTAGTATGAAAATATTAGTATACCAGTGATAGACAAATGATCTTGCTTCTGGATTTTGGTAAATAAAATGTTGTAGAATTAGTTGGGAAAAGGATGTTAGTTTAATATTATTTTGCTACATTGTGGCGACTTTGTGGTTATAAAATTGCCAAAAAGATTTATGGTATAATATATATATGGTGTTTTTAGAATGTTTAGTGACAATTGATAAAAATAATATGATACATACATTTGTTGTTATTAAAGAGTAGGAGGTTATTTATTTTGAAATTATATTTACATGATTAGTCCGATAGTATTGTAGCCATATTAATGAGAAGAATATTATGATATATAAAGAAATATTATATGTAGTATGACAATATTAACAAAAGGAATATTATGTATTAAAGAAATGGTGTATGATAGTAGTATATTGATCTTATGGTGTTAAAGGGGGAAGGGTAGAGTAGTGGTGGTGATGGTTGTGATATTTGATGGAGAATAATAGTGGTATGCAATGACGTTAAAGGAAATAGTAAATATTGAATACATTTGTACATTGAAAGACAATAGTTATGGTATTGATAAGAAGTATGATGATGAGAAGTAGGAATACTGACGCGTGTCAAAATTAGTTCATACAGTTACAATGAACATAAATTATTGCCGTATAATTGAATGAGATGAAATATACCATATGAAGTAAACGTTAGGTAAAATTGGTGAAGGTTATGGTTGCTTCTTTTTTTTTTAAAATAGGATGATATTTACAGTGCTAATTATTAATAACGGTTGATGTTAACTTAATGAGAATATTAAGTGCTTGATTGATTGAAGGTTAGTGAGGCATCTTTTGCAGATAGAAGTAGTGGCGATATTAAAAGTTGCGGGTAAATGCTGATGTTTTGATGTTAGTTTTGATTACAGTGGAGTCTTTATTTCAAAAGTGGTAGTGGTTTCATGCTGGTGTAGGCTATTAGTATGAAGTTGAAGGTGATAAGTATTGCACGTTGATCATGATGATCACTTGAAAGTGGGATATACGTTGAGTTTTTGATTTTGATGTAGTTTGATGCTGGTGGTAGTTCATTGGTTAGAGGTGAATAGTATCGGGAATTGATCATGATGATGGCTGAAAGTAGGTAACATTTTGATGTTGATGGTGGTTCTTGCTGGAAGTTTTTGTTTGTCCATTTTGTTGTTTTTGTTGTTTTTTTTTTGATTTCTTTGTCTGGTGATAGTATTGTGTTCATATATGTCGTACTTGAAGAATTTTTTAACGTGTTTTACTGAACACAAGCGTGATGTTAATATTTCTCCCAATCGATCAAAGTCACATAAGAAATAATTTAAATGAATGAATGAATGAATAAATGAATAAAATTTTATTTGTCAATTAGTAAATAACCAAAGACAAAAAGGCAACTAAAGGCATTAGCACACCCTAACATTACTGCCTAATAAACACAACAAAATTTGTTAAAATTAAAACTGACAAGTAACTTTTTAAAACGTGACAAAGAATTTACTCAAAAAATATCACCATTTATTGAGTTCCAGACATTGATAACACGCTGAGAAAAAGCATATTTACGACAATTTAAATGGTATTTTTCAGAAGTTTTTAATTTGTATTTGTGACCTCTTGTATTATAATTACTATTACAATAACTAAAAAAATTATTAAAATTTAAGTCTACATTTCCATGAAAAATATTAAATACCATACATAAATCTATTTTAATTTGACAAAGCTCTAATAAGTCTAAAAATAATATTTTCAATCTATTTTGGTAATCTGATTTTGGAAGCTTGCATTTTTGAAAAACTCTATGGGTAAAATATTTTTGCACTCTTTCTAAACATATGATATCTTGCACTAAATAAGTGTTAAAAACGGGACTATTTGATTCTAAGATAGGCAGAACGTAAGTCTTGTAAGCGCAAATCAGAAAATATGGGTTTTCACTTTTAAAACAGCGACTGTTATTTAATAATGAAGCATTAAATTAATTAAAATTAAATAATTATTAAAATTAAATAATTAAAAATTAAGCAGAAAATTAAATAATGAAGCACGACTGTAAGCTTTGCCAGAAATTTTGGCACAGTGAGTGGAAGACTTTAGATCAATTGTGATCCATATACCAAGATCACATACTTGGTGTATTACGCTTGGTTTAAACGCTTGGTTTAAACACCTTAATTATACATGAGTTACCAGAATGTGAACATAAATATGCAAATTTTTTGGAAAAAATTTTTCCAACAATTAACTTAAATTGAAAACATAAAAATCGATTTTAAATGCGAAAACAAAAACAATGAAGTATAAAAGTACAAGCTAATGAAAATATAAACTTAAAACCTTATTGAAACTATCAGTATTAAAAATACCAAATCCAGCGAGACTAGGTTTATATTTAACAAAAAATCTTTTTAATTGTTCGAAAAGTTCGTTTTTGTTATACCCTAGATGTAAAAATTCAAAATATAAAATTTTAATTTTTTCAAAAAAATTTTTCTAATTACTTGGGTAAAAAATACATTAAGCCCGATTTGTTGGCTGATATTACTGGATTTACGAATATATCTTATAACTTTAAAATGAATTCATCCGTTTTATTGAAAACATTAATGTTTAGATTGCCGTTATGATCTGTAATAATATGAAGATCTAGATAATTAATAATTTTATCCGATATACTGGTGTCAGAAAGTGGTAATTCTGTAGGATATATTTCTTTACAAATTTCTTAGAAATTACTACAGTCGAAACAAATTAAATCATCAATATATCTAAATGTATATTTGGTTTTGATACAATTTCTTAAATTGGATTTTAAATATTTAAATTCTAAAAACGATAACGTTAAATCTGCAATTTGTGGAGAAGCATTAACCCCATGGGTATTCCTGAACTTTGCCAAAAAATTTTTTTTAGCGAAAATTATATACGAATTTTTGACAATGAAATAATTTATTTGTAAAATTTGTTCCTTAGTAAAGCAAACTTTATTATTAGAAATATCTGAGTAGTAACATTTATTATAACCAACAATAAGATATTTTTTATTTGCATTGCTAAATAAGAGATTAATTAGACCCGAGAGATTAGCTAAGACCGTATCGTGAGGTAAACTAGTATACAGGGTACTAAAATCTCCACTAAACATTTTGACAACGCTGTTGATATTATTAGCTTTATTTAACACTTCCATTGAATTATCAATAGACCAGTATGTACAGCCGATTTTATCTTTTAAAGTAGAGCAATAACTTTTAAAATGATTACGGAGAAATTTTAATATTGTACTTAACACAATGGATAGAGGTTTAGTGCTACATTTACTGGCACCGGATATATGACGAAATTTAATAGGATTTTTATGTAATTTAGGTATACTAAAAAGTAACGGTAGGCATAACTGATCTTCGCTGATATTGTAACCAAATTGTGTACTAAACTGCTGATGTTTCTTGATTATATCGTCGATGTCGACATTGGAAATATTTTTGTATACATTATTGCCTTGAATATTTAATTGTCTAGAATTAGTTATAATATCAATACCGAGTTCGTTGCAAATAACAGTAACATAGAATTTTTTACAAATGAGACCAAAATTAATGCTAGCCTTGTCAATAGTAGTAATAATAAATTTATCATTAAGTTTTTCAAGATATTTCTTGATAAGTTTTTCGTTAAAGTTACCATCAGGATAAGAAATGGTGAAATTATTTGTTTTACAAAATTTTATACGGTTTGAAGTAATTAATTGAGCCCGTTTTCGAAAATCATTAAAATGTATAACATTAACTTTGAATTTTTGTGAAAAATGATTAATTAAATTATCAAAACAATCGTTAGTAGCTTAAATAACTTTATCCCAATCTAAAGGTTTAGGTAATCTGTATTTGGATCCGAAACTAAATAGTTTTTTTTTAAAACAGGTATGTCAATAATATCTAAATTACCAGTAACAATATGATTAAGAAGAGGATCACGAAATTTAGAGTGGGAACATTCACATTTAGAGTTTAAAAGATTAGTCAAAATAGTACAGTCTAAATTATTTAAAAATTTTTTTATAATTACAAAAATAACTGCCTAAACTAGGTAAATAAGTGTATACGATATTGATTTTTTCGGAATTTTTAATAGTAATAGGCATAGCAGAAAGAAGTCTTTTATGTTAAAAATATACTAAACTTAATAAGATCCAAATCTTTAT
>JASAMX010035278.1:0-13940 GCA_030248175.1 Microlaimidae sp. YZB2_3 | reverse complement strand
GTTGTATGTCGTTCTTCATTCAGTTCGTGTTGTTACTATTAACAACTTTCAGATTATTAATTATAAATTAATAACGAGGAGGAATAATTAGAACGCGTTCAATTTTTTGAAAATCGAAAATCGAGGGCTTAATATAAGCTTCCTTGGCGTTTTGAAAAAAAAATTTCAAAAAGAAAAAATTCCATTTTTTTGACTCCTTAAAAATTTTGGGTGATCAAAATACTCCTCACCTCTACCGTATTTACTTAAAAAAGCTAGTTTCAAAAACAACCACCAAAATACATTATATATATATATATATATAATGTGTATGCATGCATATCTTATGTTTAGATTCGTTTTAAAAGTATGAACTAATTTTATTTAAATCGCAAAAACCGCGCAAAATTAAAACATCATAAAACTATTCAGGGAGAATTTTTTAAAATTTTTTATCTCTTAGAAAAGTTTTGTATTGTTTTTTGAACCCTAGTTTTTTGTTGTTGTATTGGCCGTAGCAATGACGTGATAGATAAAATCATCTTCAGACTTTTTTTTTGATTATTTTGACTGGCTATGTTCATTCCCGTTAGCGAGATATAACCGCTTAAATTTCAAGTTTTGAATTTTTTTTGAAACTGTACAATCGGTTTCGAAGTCTGTAGTCGTTACATTGTAAGTTTCCGCATGTTATTTCTTTTAAAGTATTTAGAACCGAGTTTTTACGTAAAACAAATAATATTCTCGATGTATTTTTTTTATCTTATAAACTTCCAATCATAAAATTAATAAAATAATCACCAGATTAATCGCTCGTTAAGAAGATTGCAAATGATTACATGTTAAAATAATTTGAATTCGTTTCAGTAAAAGTTTGAAATTTTTACGTAAATATTAGATGTGGCAATATAAGTAATTAGATTTAAAAAAAAGGAAAAACCCTTAAAGTATTAATTTGCTTGAAAAAAATTATTAATCTTATTAAAATGCGATAGGAGTTAATTTTCTGCATCATCATTGTAACCTCCAGTTAAGCTTAGATACATTTTGCTGATATTTTAGGAGCTTTCTAGTGAAAGAATAATCTTATCGTAGTATTTCTTTTTTTACTTTATATTTTTTCCATTTATAAAACTAATTAGATTTCACGAACTTATTTTTAATGAACCAAAATTGCTAGTTAAAAGTAAATTAAAAATGGAATTTGTATTTATTAAACCATGAAATTTTTACGCAGAGATTAAATTTATTAATTAAAAGTTATAATATTGTCGTATATCATTACATTAAATGTATTAATTAAAAGTTTTTAATGTTTTGAATTATAATATATATTATTAAAAACAAAACAATGTGTGTTAAATTTAAAAAATGTATATTTTTTAGCTAATAAACTGAAATGTGAAATTATAACTGATTTTTGTAGACTAATTAACAAATTTTGTAAATGAAATAAAATATTTTTATGGATTTAGGTTTGGTGATAAAAACAAAATTCATAATAAATTTTAAGTATATCGTTATTTTATTTATTTTATTTTACGCTATTTGATGTATTATTTTTTAGAGTAACAAAAATTACGGGAACTTGTAAAGAACTTTTAAGCGGAAGATTGGCTTAGGTTTTAATGATTTCAATAATTAACGCGTCGATTTATAAAGGGCTTCTAATTCCCAGTACAGTTTGTTATATTCGGTCAGTATATTACTCAGTAAATTTTAAACTAGGAGGAGCTACAGAAATATAAACTCTAGAAATTTTAAAAAAGTGTTTAAACATATCTTTGTGATGTTTTTTGACTTTTTTGTTTTGTATTAATTGGCTCTCAAAGTAATTTTTATTAATTTTTTAATTCAAAATATATATGAAGACCTTATTTCTAAATTGTACTCCAAAAGAGATGATGAGATGAATAGAGTACGGGCAAAAGCCCGTACTCTATTCTCTATTCATCGTAGAGGAACTTACCTCCGCCGAAAAATTTGCGGAACTGTCCCAATTTTTCTTGTTGTAAGTCGGAACTTACCTCCGATAGCCGCGAAACTGGAATGTACCTCCGGAAATCAGCCTCCTTTTTATTCCTCTTTCTTTGTCTATTCTTTTGGATTAATTTGTTTTGTTTCTCAACACTCTATTGTTAAACTTGATTTAATTCAATTATGACAATTTATGATATAAATGAATAGATTAAAACATTTTAAAGTTGTAGATATTAGTAGATTAAAATATTTTATTTAGGTGCAAATATAAAATAAATTCTGATCAAACAAATATAATCATTGCATTACAACATTTTTAGAAAAATTTAAAACCATACAAAACAAAAAAACGATTTTAGATTTTTGTGCGGATTTAAATAAAATAATTTTTTTAAATAATTACAAAATTTGCTAAACAAATTTATCTGTAAAAAAGGATTCTAGGATACGAGGGTACTGAGCTAAAGAAAAATACGTTTGCCACAAATATGTAAATTTTGTAAACTGAATGATCTTAACTAAATTTTAATCGTTTGAATGTAGACAATTAAACGTTACATAAATCCATTTTTGCTTACTTAAATATAATGCAAATTAATAATAAAACAACTTCGTAAATTGTTTAAAAAACATCATACTATAATTGAACGAAATACACACAATTTATACAATGGCTTTTTAATAAAAACTCTGATAATGGTTGAAGCTTATTCCAAAGTTCTAAAGCTTCAAAACCCTTTTTTTGCAAAAAAAAACTAAAGAATTAATATTAAACATAAAAAATCATGAAGTGGAACTAGAACACCAAGAAGTTATTTTTGATTACTGTTTTTTCTTAAAACATGTTATACTCCTATGAAAATACAAAGCGAATCGCACAGTTTGTTTGCTATCATTTTTTTATTTAGATTCTTTTCATCGACTCCTGATAAAATGATTATTGTTTTTAGATAAAAGTTTTGTAAAAAATAACTTCTTCAAAAACAGATTTCAGTATTAGAAATATAAAAAATAACTTCTTGCCTTTTTTAGTTTACTCTATTTTAAGGAATTCACTTAAACACATGTTGATCATTTAGAACAAAACAAACAAAATGTGCTTTTGAAACCCGAAAACATACTATTGTTAGATTTTTTATGTATGATATTTTATGCATTTACATCTAAGTATAACAGTTGTCATTAAAATAATCCAACAACGGATCGTTGGGATTATGAGTCTTCAAAACTCCACCATTACAGTAAACTTTATTTTCCCTAAGCCAAAGCAAAACCCAAAAAATAAGCAAACTTTATCATAATACTTTTAATAATCGTGTGCTTTTTTAAAAAATCCAATATTTTACTTTTAAAAAAGGTAAGTAATTGTTTTTGAAATATTTTTTACTAAAATATTTTTGCAAGTTATTAATAGCGGAATTCTTCGCAATTATTTTTGCAGTTATTTTTTTGAAGGCATTAAAAATTCATTTTTTTACACACCACGAAAAATAACCACAAAAATGTTTTGAAAGCACAATAAAAGCATAACAGCAACCTTAATGTTTATTATCTTTCGAGTCGTCTCATAGCTTCTCAGCAATTTTAAAGCTATTATTTAAAAAAATGCACGAAAATGTAGACAAATAACACGAAACTGTTTAAATGTTATAAAATTATTATTTTTGTTTTATGTCTTCTCAATATTTGTTTTTTATAATCTTACCTTTTATAAGTCAGTCAAACAAACTAAATGATTTTTAAGTATAAAACAAACTATGTTACGCAATAAGTTTATCCCGATTTATGCAGGAGGGTTATGTTTATCGCTCGTTAGTACCCTCTTGTTCAGGTACCCCTCATTCCAGTACCCTCCTGCCGAGTGCCTTCGTGTCCCGTTCCCGTTAAAAAGAATTTAATTTGTAGGAGATTTTTACATGGTAAAAACGTGGTAAAACAATGCGAAAAACAAAAACAATAGTCAATCTTTGAAAGCATAAAAAAAACAATTTTTTGCGAGTTTAAAAAAAAATTTATGGTATTAATGTTTAATTTATTTTTTTATTAATTTAATTGTTTAATTTAATGTTTAAAGAAACTATAATTGTTTATGCTATTGCGCGGTAGAACTCCCGTTTTGTTCAGCGTGCTTACTCCAAGATTAAATCCCTATTAAATAATAAATGGACTTCTTATGGCTTTTTGATTTTTTTATTATTTAAATGCACATACATACAAATAGGTGTAACTAAAAGAAAAATATTATATGATTTAATTTTTTGCGTATAAGGAATTTATTATTTCAACTCGTAAACTAGAAAAGTACATTAAATTAAAATTGAAAATAGTATTCTTGTTTTAATTTTTATTATATAGTGTTAAAAACAAATGTTTTATTATGTAGTGTTTTGAACATTTTATTAAATATCACAAATATAATGTAAAACGCCTCCACTCGACGCCCCTTTTTTCATCGGTTGGTTAAAGAAAGGCTATTTGCCTCGGGTTGTATTCTTTGGGTGTGTTGGTAACGGAGGTAAGTTCCTCTCGGGTATGGGGGCCGACTTCAGGGTCATCGGAAATAAGGTCCTATCCCCAAGGTAACGGAGGTAAGTTTCTTTCCATCCTACTCCAATCTCTTTCTTTACTCCCAAACCGATTTATTTTTTCCTCTCTAGCGGAGGTAACTTTTGGAGGTGAGTTTAGGCAGTTTTTTGTCGACTTCTTTTTTGGAGGCTGATCGGAAGTAAGTTCCTCCCTCCGTTTTTTTCTGTTCTTTTTCTTTTCCGGTTTGTTTGTTTCTTTTGTGTTTTTGAGTGGATTAAAATTGTTTTTGATTTTTTACGTCATGACCCCATATTTAATGTCCTTCATGTCAAGGATATGTCATCGGAGGTAAGTTGATTTTCAATTTATTTTTAAGTAAAAGTAAAAGTATTTAAAAAATTTTAAATTAAGTAAAGTAAGAGTAAAAGTAATTCTATTTTTTTAAATTAAGTAAAGTAAAAGTAAAAGTAATCGGTCATTTTTTTAAGTAAAGTAAAAGTAAAAGTAAGACCTATTTTCTAAAGTAAAAGTAAGAGTAAAAGTATAATAAAAGTAAATTTTGAACAAGCAAAACACCGATTTTTGGTTAAACTATAAAGTTTTTTTGCTAATTTTATGTATAAAATTATCATTTAAATAAGTTTTTAGTCAAAAATAAATGGTTTGAGCATATTTCATCGCTTTAAAAATGTTATTGCATACTTCAAAAAGCCCATGAACCCTTTCCAAATACCTAACTTTCTAAAATCATCTTGCAAATCTAAATAAGAGTAAAAAGTAAAAGTATTTGAAATTTCAAAAGTCAGTAAAGATTAAAGTAAAAGTAATGGAAATTTCAAAAGTCGATTAAAGTTGAAAATTAAAAGTAATCCAAAATCCGTTACTTTTTCTCTTTAAGTAAAAATTGAAATTAACTTTTACAGACACTACTTATACTAATCCAAGGTCAGTTAGATATTAAGTGTAGACCAGTAATGGTGCTTGCGGCTATTTTTAATATCATGCTCCAAAGCCCAGAAAAATAGTATTAAATAGCAAACACTACAAACAGGACGAACGTTTAATGGCAAAAAGGTTGGTTATTCAACGGACGTTGTTTTTAAAAGTTAAAAGAAAACAGAAACATAATTTAAAAAATAAGTCCAAATTAATTTCTACTTATTTCGGGGTTGTTTTTTAATCTGGTGTATTTGAAAAGAAACTTTAATCGATGGTATTCGCAAAACCGACGTGGCAGCAAGCATCACCACCAGCATCATCACACCGGTTCCGTAAATAAGCTAATACTTCAGCCAAAACCAATATATCTAAAAAAAAAGCGTGTTTTAAGCATTTAAACAACAGTAAATAATTTACGCACGTTAAAATCTTTGTTCGTATTCTTTTAGATAATTAAAACGCGGAAACCCTAAATAATCAAACATGCATATAATTTTTAGTGACAAAATTGGTAGCATTTTTTAAAATTTTTCTTGCAACAATCTAGTGTCCCGCGCCAGAGAAAATATTTCAGAAATACACGAATATATGCTAGAATTTATATTATTTGTTTGAATTTATTGTCTTTATATGAGCTAAACTTTTTTGAGATGGCTTTTTTTTGGACAAATCAAATTATATAAAAAATAATTTTTTTACGATTATTAAAGTTATCGTTTTTACTTCATTTGTTTGCATGAATGTTTTATATTCCTTTAGTTTATTATTGCTATTTAATACTATTTTTCTGGGGCTCTGGAGCATGATATTAAAGAGTGGAAACACCATTATGGTTGAATATTATATCTAACTGACCTTGCAAATTAGTATAAAGTAGTGTTGTAAAAAGTTACTTTTACTTTTACTTAAAGTAATAAAAGTAACGGATTTTGGATTACCTTTACTTTTACTTTTACTCGACTTTTGAAATTTCCATTACTTTTACTTTTACTCTTACTCGACTTTTGAAATTTCAAATACTTTTACTTTTACTCTTACTCAGATTTTCCTCTGCAAATACTTAAATTGATTTAAGTAAAATTTAAGTAATTTGAGAGGGTAAATTCCCCATGGGCTTTTTGTAAAGTAAATGGCAAGAGAACATTTTTTAAGCCACTAACACGCTCAAACCATTTATTTTGACTAAAAACTTATTAAAATGATAATTTATACATAAAATTAGCAAAAAAACTTTGGAACAGAGCCTTGGAGCTCAAAAAACCGGTGTTTTGCTCTGTTCAAAATTACTTTTATTATACTTTTACTCTTACTTTTACTTAAAGAAATAGGTCTTACTTTTACTTTTACTTTACTTAAATAAAATTTTGACCATTACTTTTACTTTTACTTTACTTAAATTAAAAAATTACAAATTACTTTTACTCTTACTTTACTTAAATTAAAATTTTTCAAATTACTTTTACTTTTACTTAAAATAATCCAAAATCAATACTTTTTACAACACTAGTATAAAGACATGAAAGGACCAATTAAAATTATGCGGTTATGACGTTTTTAAAAAAATCTAAAACACATGATTTTTTAAATTCCACTTTTTTACAAAATATACACAAAAAATGGGTTTTGATCCTGAGTATTAAACCGGTTTTGTTAAAATATTTAAATGGTTTTGTTGTTAAACAGTCATTTCAAACTGCAATTATGGAGGTTAGCTAGATTTTATTTTCCTATAGAAAAAATATGCTATATTTTGTTGCAAACCGCCAAAATTCCAGCCAAAATTTTGTAAGCTACCAAGATAGTTCTGAAAAATATAATCGGTTTTGTTGCTAGGGAACGATAAGATGATTTTGGAGTTAGGTATTTGGAAAGGTTCATGGAACTTACCTCCGATGACCTCTGGTAGGGGAGGAACTTACTTCCGATGACCTCCAAAAAGTCGGAACTTACCTCCGTTACCTCCGCTAGAGAGGAACTTACCTCCGTTACCTCGGATAGGGAGGAACTTACCTCCGATTGCCTTTCTTTTAACCAATCGATGGAAAAAAGGGGCGTCGAGTGGAGGCGATTTACATTATATTTGTGATATTTTAATAAAATGTTCAAAACACTACATAATAAAACATTTGTTTTTAACACTATATAATAAGAATTAAAACAAGAATACTATTTTCAATTTTAATTTAATGTACTTTTCTAGTTTACGAGTTGAAATAATAAATTCCTTATACGCAAAAAATTAAATCATATAATATTTTTTTTAGTTACACCTATTTGTATGTATGTGCATTTAAATAATAAAAAAAACAAAAAGCCATAAGAAGTCCATTTATTATTTAATAGGGATTTAATCTTGGAGTAAGCACGCTGAACAAAACGGGAGTTCCACGGCGCAATAGCATAAACAATTATAGTTTGTTTAAACATTAAATTAAACAATTAAATTAATAAAAAAATAAATTAAACATTAGTACCATAAAATTTTTTTTTAAACTCGCAAAAAATTGTTTTTTTTTTATGCTTTCAAAAATTGACTATTGTTTTTGTTTTTCGCATTGTTTTACCACGTTTTTACCATGTAAAAATCTCCTACAAATTAAATTCTTTTTAACGGGAACGGGACACGAAGGCACTCGGCAGGAGGGTACTGGACACGAGGGTACTGAACAAGAGGGTACTGACGAGCGATAAACATAACCCTCCTGCATAAATCGGGATAAACTTATTGCGTAACATAGTTTGTTTTATACTTAAAAATCATTTAGTTTGTTTGACTGACTTATAAAAGGTAAGATTATAAAAAACAAATATTGAGAAGACATAAAACAAAAATAATAATTTCATAACATTTAAACAGTTTCGTGTTATTTGTCTACATTTTCGTGCATTTTTTTAAATAATAGCTTTAAAAATACTGAGAAGCTATGAGACGACTCGAAAGATAATAAACGTTAAGATTGTTGTTATGCTTTTAGTGTGCTTTCAAAACATTTTTGTGGTTATTTTTTGTGGTGTGTAAAAAATGAATTCTTAATGCCTTCAGAAAAAATAACTGCAAAAATAATTGCGAATAATTCTGCTATTAATAACTTGCAAAAATATTTTAGTAAAATATTTTCCGAAAAACAATTACTTACCTTTTTTAAAAGTAAAATATTCGGTATTTTTTAAAAGCACACTATTATTAAAGTATTATGATAAAGTTTAGCTTATTTTTTGGGTTTTGCTTTGGCTTAGGAAAATAAAGTTTACTGTGTAATGGTGGAGTTTTGAAGACTCATAATCCCAACGATCCGTTGTTGGATTATTTTACTCACGACTCTATACTTAGATGTAAATGCATAAAATATCATACATAAAAAATCTAACAATAGTATGTTTTTGGGTTTCAAAAGCACATTTTGTTTGTTTTGTTCTAAATGATCAACATGTGTTTAAGTGAATTCCTTAAAATAGAGTAAACTAAAAAAGGCAAGAAGTTATTTTTTATATTTCTAATACTGAAATCTGTTTTTGAAGAAGTTATTTTTTCCAAAACTTTTATCAAAAATAATAATTATTTTGATCAGGAGTCGATGAAAAGAATCTAAATAAAAAAATGATAGCAAACAAACTGTGCGATTCGCTTTGTATTTTCATAGGAGTATAACATGTTTTAAGAAAAAACAGTAATTAAATAACTTCTTGGTGTTCTCATTCCACTCATGATTTTTTATGTTTAATATTAATTCTTTAGTTTTTTTTGCAAAAAAAGGGTTTTGAAGCTTTAGGACTTTGGAATAAGCTTCAACCATTATCAGTTTTTTTATAAAAAAGCCATTGTATAAATTGTGTGTAAAATGACCTTTAAAAATTTCGTTCAATTATAGTTTGATGTTTTTTAAACAATTTACGAAGTTGTTTTATTATTAATTTGCATTATATTTAAGTAAGCAAAATGGATTTATGTAACGTTTAATTGTCTACATTCAAACGATTAAAATTTAGTTAAGATCATTCAGTTTACAAAATTTACATATTTGTGGCAAACGTATTTTTCTTTTTCTTTTTCTTTTCCTAGAATCCTTTTTTACAGATAAAATTGTTTAGCAAATTTTGTAATTATTTAAAAAAATTATTTTATTTAAATCCGCACAAAAATCTAAAATCGTTTTTTTGTTTTGTATGGTTTTAAATTTTTCTAAAAATGTTGTAATGCAATGATTATATTTGTTTGATCAGAATTTATTTTATATTTGCACCTAAATAAAATATTTTTAATCTACTAATATCTACAACTTTAAAATGTTTTAATCTATTTATTTATATCATAAATTGTCATAATTGAATTAAATCAAGTTTCACAATAGAGAGTTGAGAAAACAAACGAGTTAATCCAAAAGAATAGACAAAGAAAGAGGAATAAAAAAGGAGGCTGATTTCCGGAGGTACGTTCCGAGTTGCGCGGCTATCGGAGGTAAGTTCCGACTTGCGCGACAGAGAAAGAAAAATTGGAGGTAAGTTCCGCAATTTTTTTCGGCGGAGGTAAGTTCCTCTACGATGAATAGAGAATAGAGTACGGGCTTTTTCTCGTACTCTATTCATCTCATCACCTCTTTTGGGGTACAATTTAGAAATAAGGTCTTCATATATATTTTGAATTAAAAAATTAATAAAAATTACTTTGAGAGCCAATTAATACAAAACAAAAAAGTCAAAAACATCACAAAAATATGTTTAAACACTTTTTTAAAATTTCTAGAGTTTATATTTTTGTAGCTCCTCCTAGTTTAAAATTTACTGAGTAATATACTGACCGAATATAACAAACTGTACCGGGAACTAGAAGCCCTTTATAAATCGACGCGTTAATTATTGAAATCATTAAAACCTAAGCCAATCTTTGGCTTAAAAGTTCTTTACAAGTTCCCGTAATTTTTATTACTCTAAAAAATAATACATCAAATAGCGTAAAATAAAATAAATAAAATAACGATATACTTAAAATTTATTATGAATTTTATTTCATTTACAAAATTTGTTAATTAGTCTACAAAAATCAGTTATAATTTCACATTTCAGTCTATTAGCTAAAAAATATACATTTTTTAAATTGAACACACATTTGTTTAATAATATATGACAGTATCAAAATATTAAAACTTTTAATTAATACATTTAACGTAATGATATACGACAATATTAAAACTTTTAATTAATACATTTAATCTCTGCGTAAAAATTTCATGGTTTAATAAATACAAATTCCATTTTTAATTTACTTTTAACTAGCAATTTTGGTTCATTAAAAATAAGTTCGTGAAATCTAATTAGTTTTATAAATGGAAAAAATATAAAGTAAAAAAAGAAATACTACGATAAGATTATTTTTTCATGAGAAAGCTTCTAAAATATCAGCAAAATGTATCTAAGCTTAACGGGAGGTTACAATGATGATGCAGAAAATTAACTCCTATCGCATTTTAAATAAAGATTATAATTTTTTCAAAGCAAATTAATACTTTAAGGGTTTTTCCTTTTTTTTAAATCTAATTACTTATATTGCCACGTCTAATATCTACGTAAAAATTTCAAACTTTTACTGAAACGAATTGAAATTATTTTAACATGTAATCATTTGCAATGTTCTTAACGAGCGATTAATCTGGTGATTATTTTATTAATTTCATAATTGGAAGTTTATAAGATAAAAAAATACATTGAGAATATTATTTGTTTTACGAAAAACTCGGTTCTAAATACTTTAAAAGAAGTAACATGCGGAAACTTACAATGTAACGACTACAGACTTCAAAATCGATTGTACAGTTTCAAAAAAAATTCAAAACTTGAAATTTAAGCGGTTATATCTCGCTAACGGGAATGAACATAGCCAGTCAAAATAATCAAAAAAAGTCTGAAAATGATTTTATCTATCACGTCATTGCTACGGCCAATACAACAAAAAAAAAACTAGGGTTCAAAAAGCAATACAAAACTTTTCTAAGAGATAAAAAATTTTAAAAAATTCTCCCTGAATAGTTTTATGATGTTTTAATTTTGTGCGGTTTTTGCAATTTTTAATAAAATTAGTTCATACTTTTAAAACGAATCTAAACATAAGATATGCATGCATACACATTATATATATATATATATATATATATATATATATATATATATATATATATATATATAATGTATTTTGGTGGTTGTTTTTGAAATTAGCTTTTTTAAATAAATACGGTGGAGGTGAGGAGTATTTTGATCACCCAAAATTTGTAAGGAGTCAAAAAAATGGAATTTTTTCTTTTTGAAACTTTTTTTCAAAACGCCAAGGAAGCTTATATCAAGCCCTCGATTTTCGATTTTCAAAAAATTGAACGCGTTCTATTTATTCCTCCTCGTTATTAATTTATAATTAATAATCTGAAAGTTGTTAATAGTTTAATAGCCCCACGAATAAATTTTATTTCAAAATCATTAAACAAACAGTTGTTTTAAAAAAATCATTTTTTAGTTAATGATTCTTTTATTAAACGTCATTCGTGAAATTTTTTATTTAAATACTTAATGAAAACACGAAATAAAACTATTAACAACTTTTACAGAGTACAGCTAAACTAAAAAATTTCATTATCATTTCTATTATTTATTATTATTTCTACCGATTAATTTATTTCAGTAAATCTTACGTACTTGAAACAAAAATTAATTAATGTAAACAGTAAATTAATTAGCCGAAAAAATGGATCATTTTTTTTATTTGCTATAAAAAGAACGAAAAAATATTTCAAACAAAATAATTATCTTAATTATTGCAATCTCAGAGTAATAGGCAAATACCGTGAATAATTGACTTTTTTTAGCTCTAATATTTGGAAATTCCGAATTAAGTTTGTTTTTCAAAAGAAATGAAAGTTGTGGGAAAATACACCCTATTGTGATTTATAAATAGAAAAAAGCTTTTATCCCTTTCTGATTTTTAAACAAAAAAGCAGGTTTGAAAAGCAGATAACAGCTTTGTCTGCGCTACTGAATGTTAATTTTGTAATTGCACAAAAGTATGGTTTGTACCAAAATTATGTAGACTAAATTTTTTTTACTCAAGTGTATTTCTCCAACAAAAAAGTGAGTCTAGAAGATAGTTGTATAGTGCCGAATTCCTCTTACGTTAAAAAACCTTGGTATGAATCGACCAATCCGATATCGAGATATACTTAACTAAAATTTTTTAGCTCTGCTCAATATTTAACTTTGCATCCATCCTCCTAATCCATTCTAATAGGCGGTATCAATGCACTGAGACGCTAGCTATTTTTGCACTTGTGCCTTAAAGTGGTAAAAACGAGCTAATAAAAAAATTCATAAAATTAAAAAAATAATCTAAATATCGGACCGAATGGGGGAAAGAATTTTTAGCTTATATTAGTTTCATGGATCAATTTGTAAAGTTATTTTACACCGTATACGGGTAACAAAACGCAGGCACAATTTACCATTTCATATAAAAGCTCTAGAACGTGTGTCTAATATATATTGACAAACAAAAATTCAAACATACACTATGGTTTGGGTGAATATGGAAAACAGTTTGAATTAAAGAAATTTAAAATATTAAATAAAATATAAACATAGAAAGATATGTGTTTAAGGGTTTCAAGAAAAAAACACTTAATCTCACTATAATTAAAAAATACAACTTTTGACTAATATCAAATCTAGAATAGATTAAAAAACATTTTAACTAAATTGAATTGGCTAAGTTCATCTTTGGTAAATTTCCGTAGAGCTTTAATTTTTGGAGCTTTGTTTCTGAGCTCCGACCGACCTCAAACTACAGAGCTTCGTACCGTCTATTTTTTTGGCATTTTTTAATAATTAAAAATTAAAAAAATTTGAGCATGCTGTAGTATAATTCATTTTTCTAAACAATTGTTTCAGAGATTATTAAATGCGTTAAATATAATTAAAAATTCATGGCTAAAAACACGTAAAACATGTTTGCAAGCTTAATAATCTTTAGATTACTAATTCATGGAGAAAGATCTAAAAATCTCTCCGCTGACAGTATCTAAAGCTTTAATTCAAAGCATGATATGTGAAGGGTAGGAGCATCAATAAAACTTATAATGTTAAATTAGGATAGCTTTAGTATTTTTAATTCACAGGAAAAAATTATAACTCAGATCTAATTTCTTTTGGAAAATATCAAACTTAAGCACTATTGATACACACTTAACAATTAAACCAGCTAAACAATTAATCTTCATTTTCTTGTCTCAAAAACAAGTTATTGGAGCGTTAATAATGCACGAGGAATTTTTGAGATATCATTTATTAATGCAATATATATTTTTGCAATTTCACGGTAATTTATTAATATAATTGTTGCAGGATCGAATAACTAAAAAACCATCTTCTAAAAATTATACTTTCAATCGCTCAGGTTTAGTAGCTTATGTTCAAAAGGAATTGCTTGGCAAACTTAGGGAGCTTAGAGAGCAGAACAAAAAGGTTTCGCTTCGGTATTCTGC
>JASAMX010035277.1:0-51959 GCA_030248175.1 Microlaimidae sp. YZB2_3 | reverse complement strand
CAAGAAATAGGTTGCGCTTAGCTTCTAGGAAAATAAGTCGTTTAATAAATAGGATGTTTGCGCAGCCTTTCTCTTAATCAGTCTTCTTGTTCGTTGTACAGCGTTCATAAGAGTAGAGGACCTCAAACGTCGCAGGAACGTCAGACTGTAGTAATAACAGTCACGCGATAAATGGAGAAACCGCTGGTCGATGCTTTAAAAAGTCGAATGGCAACCTCCACCAGCGGAAAAGATATTATCCATAGCCAGCACCCGGTAGTCTTCTCAAAAATGGGGAAAATTCAGCTCAGAATCGGCGGTCACTTTGTGACGAGCCTGGGAAGGGTCCAGGAAGATTTCAGTTTCCCTATGGTAGTGGGAACTGACACAATGAGAAAAGTCAGCGCAAGGGTTACCGTAGATTTTGATGAGAATAGGATCTACTTGGGTAGGGAAAGCTGGAGCTTTGCGCTGCTTTTCCTGAGTCGGATGATCGGACGATTAGTATCCTTGAGAACGAAACGGTACCGGCGAGGCATAGGATGCTTCTCTGAAAGTGCGTAGTGAAACCAACTATGCCAGATACTTATTGTGTGGTAGATTCTGCGTCCCCATCTTTTGCTAAGACAGGGTTGAGTTTAGCCCGCTGCTTAACCGCAGTTAGGGATGGCAAAGCTATTATTGAGGTGATGAACACAACGCGTGAGCCCATTAAGATTTTTAAGGATATGATAGTTTGTAAGGGGCTTCCTCAAAGACAATGTTTTTGAGCAGGTGTAGTGAAGAATTGCAGTATATTTAAAGTAATTTGACGATTTTAGAAAAAACTTATCTGATGGGCCAAATCGGTCCTCTGTAGGATTTGACCCAGTGGGGAAGCTGTGGACATTGACGAATAGTGAATTAAGTGAAGATCAGAAAATAAGCTTAAGACATTCATTCGTCAAAATAGGGATGTGTTTTATCTTTTGGAAAATTTGACTGGGGACAATGGACCAATTTGGTTAAACAGCATTATATTGATACTTGATAAACAACCTGCCGGTAAGCGATAAGCGTATCGGCTCGGCGTTTGAGTTACCGGTTATTCGCAGGGAAATCGATGAAATGCTTCAAACGGCAAGATAATCTGCGATAACAGCCCTTTTGCTGTGCTCATAGCCAGTTAGAAGAAGGACGGAACCGATAGTTTCTGGTGTCGATTATAGGCGCCTGGAATACATCACAAAGAAGGATGTTTACCCCCTGCCGCGAATTAATGAGGTTTTAGACACCGAGGTGGATGCCTTTATTTTTCGACCTTAGATTTAGTATCAGGGTACTGGCAGGTTGAATATAACGGAAGAAGATCGCCATAAAACCGCGTTTATAAGTCCTACTGGAGGCTTGTATGAGTTTAACGTTCTTAGTTTTGGTCTTTGCAACGCCCCATCTTGTTGCCATTTTGGGAGAAAATCTGTTGAGTTCTTAGGGCATATCATAACTAGGGAAGGTACTTTACCGGATCCCGCTAAGATCAAAGCAGTTAAGGATATCCCCGTGCCTAAGACAACAAAGGACGTTAGGTCATTTCATGGCCTAGCGAATTTCTAATTGCCGGTTTATACCGGATTTCGCTAAGATTACGGCACCCCTTTTTGAAGCTGATGAGTAAGAACCATCGCTTCTATTGGATTTCGGAGCACAGCTAGCGTTTGAGACTCTGAAGGAGAAGCTTTTATCTAGTAAGGTCTTAGCTTTTCCAGACTTTAAGCGCCCCTCTTCTTATCTTAGCTACGGATGGATTGAACAGAGTAATAGGGCCGTCCTCTCTCAAGGATTCCTTGGAGAGGGAGAACGACCAAATAGCGTATGCAGGAAGTTTTAATTCCGCTGAGAAGAACTATGCAACCATAGAGCGAGAAGGGTTAGCGGTTGTTTGGGCAGTGAAACATTTTAGGCCCTATCTCTACGGAAGAAAGTTCTCTTTGTTGTCAGATCATAGGCCCTTGAAGTATATCTTCTCGACGAATAAGAGTACCTCAGGGCGGTTGCAGCGCTGGGCTCTGCTCTCAACCGAGTATGATATCATAGGCTTTGACTATAGGCCAGGAAGAGAGAACGGAACGCGGACGCTTTGTCGCGTCTCAATCCTGATAGTGATAACGGTAACGATTTAGTGAGCCCGCCGAAGAACGTAATTGCAGGTTGTCAAGATGACTCACCGATGCTGATTGAGCCTACTAAGAAAGCTAGGTTAATTCAATATCAGAAGGCCGATCCTGAGTTAGGTCCAATTCGGTCCCTTCTTGAATAAGGAGAAGTTACCTGCAGACGTTAAGGATAAGGTGGTGAAAATGGCTGATAAGTACTTTCTAAGGAACCAGGCGCTGTTTCATCTCCCTTCAGAAGGTCGCCGCATAAGTTTTCAGTTTCTAGATCAGATTGCCTTACCACTTGAGTGTCGAAAACAGGCGCTAGAAGCGTGTCACTTGATGACATTATGTCATGACACCTAGGACTGAATAAAATGCTTGCACAGGTTTTACTAAGATTTTATTGGCCTTCGGTCCATAAAGATGTAGAGACGTACGTTAAAACTTGTGAGAAGTGTCTTAAGCGTAAGACCGCAACGGAGTTCCTAAGAATCCTCTGAACCCGATTTTGGTAGGCAATTTTTTCGATAGGATAGGGATTGACATTCTGGGTCCTTTAACGCCTACAGCACATGGTAATTCGGTGATATTAGTGTGCACTTAAATATTTATCGCGTTTCGCACGGTGTTTCGCATTGCTAAACCAGAAGGCCTCAACGATCGCGAAGGTCCTTTCTAATAAGTTATCAGTGTGCACGGATGTCCCCTTGAGATTTTATCAGACCGTGGTACTATTTTCGCTAGAAGATCGTAGCTGAGATTTTTGCAAGACCGCAGGGCCTAAGAAGGTTTTTACGACTGCTTATTATCTTCAGTGTAACGGCTTAAACTGAGCGGTTCAATAAGACGTTATGTGACATGCTTTCACACTATGTTAGCGAGGAAAGTACTAAGTCGGATTGGAACTTTGTCCTTCCGTTTGTTACCAGCGCTTATAACAGCACGCCGCAACAGCCTACGCGTGAGTCGCCGTACTATTTGCTCTACTCTAGGGACATTAGTAAATGAATTGATGTTGAGTTTCAGGCAGCTAGGAGTCCTGATGTAGACTATGACGATAAAGATTACGTTCAGCACGCTAAGGTAGCGCTAACTTAGGCCTTGCTACCTCGCTAGGACTAAGTTAAAAGCGGCGCAAGATAAACAAAAAGCACGACATGATCGGGAAGCTGGTGAAATTAAATCTGCAAAAGCGGGACCGAACCAGTAGCTAAATGGGTCCGAGTTAAGGAAGCAGATAAACACCTTAAGTTTGCCCACCTTTGTATGGGCCCCTTTCTGTTTAAAAAGTTAGATAATTTGCAAGGTAAAGCCTTGCATTAGTGATGTAAAGATCCCCCGATAGTAGGCGTTATGAATGGGTGAATTTTTGCCGGCTTAAGCTTTTCCAAGAACGGCACCCAATTTTTTGGCTAAAAAAGAGGAACGGAAAAAGATTTCCGATAGACAGGGTAAAAAGCCCGGTTTAGATACTAAAAATGGGGATGGTACCGTAAAGGATGTTTCTAAGACAGCCAAAAATTCGGCCAACCAGATCCCAGATATTTATAAGGGTTGGTCGTTAAGAACTCTAAATATAAAAGGACGGACGTGACTAAGAAAAAGGAGGGGTTACCCCTTCCCTAAAACTGGGGGAAGCCCTCCCTGTAAACCACAGAAACCCCCAGTGCCCACCCCCAAAGTTGGTCAGCAGACACTTAATATGTGTGTTTCTGTTTCAGGGAGCGGCAGATTCGTCTGCTACCGCTGTCGGGCAGCGGGGCCACAAAGCGAATCAGAGCGCGCGGTCCCGGCAGGAGCAGTTGCAGCACGGCCGGACGCCCTGCTACCGGTGCAGGCGCACCGGGGCATCGGGCGCGGGACCCTGCAGAGCGCCCCGGCGACCCCCAGCAGAAGAGGGGCGGGACTTGGCTTCGAGCAGCCGCGGCCGAGGAACAGGGGCAGCAGCGCGGCCCAGGAACAATTTTTAATCGGCCGGAGGGGGGGCAGCCCGGCCCGCAGCGCCGGCCCCCCCGGGGGGATCATCATCGGGCGCGAGCGCGCCCCCGGAACGATCTACCCGGCGGAAGAAGACCGCCCCCGCGGCCCCGGCCTCCCCGGACTCACGGGAGGGGAGCCCGGCCCCCCTTATTATTGACGAGCCGGCCATAGCCGCCGCTCCCGACATCGCGCCAGGGCCGTCCGCACCGGACAGTGCCGCGGACCCCCTGGGGTGGGTATTCGCCCACGCGGAGTCGCCGCCAAGAACTCCAGGGCGCGACGAGGACGATGCGGGGCTGTCCTCCCTGATGGACGATGTCGTCATCATTGACGACAGGGACGACGGCCCGCCCGCAGGTCGCATGGACTTCGCGACCTTCCGCGAACCGAAAAGAGAAGGAGAGGTCCCGGAAAACCTCTAAAAAACCGGTGGAACACAGACTGATTTTTAGCTGTGTAAGTAATTTTGTACAATATTTATTTAATTTTGTTTTTATTGTGTATAAAAACTGTGTTGGGAAAAGGGTTCCCTGGGTTATGGGTTGGGAGTGGATGTAAAGCGCTAAAGCGCCTCCCTTTTTGTCTGGATTTGAGTTAACCCTGGGTAGCTTTTCCAGTGGGCAGTGCCCAGTGTTTAGATCAAGTGTATAGTATATTTTAGACTGTGTTTTTGTTAAAAACGGTTGTTAAAAGTACCAAAATATATAATTTTTTTTTTTAATTGAACCAAAATACTTTGTGTATAAAACGTCTTGAAAAAAAAAAAAACTAAAATTTTCTTTTAAGTGTAAGGTTGGGTCCCTTCAATTAAAGGGGTTGTGGACCCCCAGGACTTTGAAATTTCCCTAGTAGGCCTCCTTAAGGAGGGTTCTTATTAAGACCCAACTCAGTTTTTTGTGTTTTTAAATAGCATTTACGTCTTACTAATGTAATAATGTGGGGCCTATTGGTCCTACTATCTGTCGGGTTTTGTACCGAGTTTTTGTCTCGGCCTTTTGCCTTGAGGTTCTTGAGCTTTGCGTTTCGTTTTGAGTGCTCCACTAGTTCTCTCAGGTGAAAATTCGGCTCGGCCGTATTTTCAGCTGGGGGGGAAGGTGTGAGGAGTTAGTCCTTTATTTAAGTTTAAGTAAAGTAATTTAAGTTAAGAAATATATTTTGTAAAATTAGGTTTAAGAACTAGGTCAAAACCCCACAGCTAGTAAAATGTGTATATTGTATTAAGTTTTTAATCAGTAATTTTTAATTGTAATAATAATAATAATATTTTACCTTACGTGTTCCATTTTAATTGTAATTATTAATAGTTTATCTTATACATTATTTAATATTTTATACCGTTTCTTTTATTGTAAAGTTATATATTTTTAATCATTTTTTAGTAAGTAAATTTAGTAAAGTAACTTTTTATAATGTAATTTTTAATATTTATTGTATTGTGCTTATTAGGAATTTAGGATAGGCGGTTATAGGGTCATAGGTGTAGGTTCGGAGAATACTTCCCGAAGCTCCCTCAGGTTTTTTCCCCGTCGTGTCTCCTCACGTTGATGCGAGTCACGCACTTTTAGTATATTGCGTTCCTCAAAAAAAATGCGCGGAGGGCGAATAATGGATTGTTCTTTTTTCGCTCTTAGGCAGGGGATTGTTTTGTTTACATTCGAACACTCAGGCGAGTTTGCCTGCGTCTCAGTAAAGAAGTTTACCAAAAGCGGGATATGCCCGAAAAGTTATCATTCAGGGAGTTAAGAGATTAGTTTCCTTTAACTTTTTATAGTTGGGAGTTATTTGAGCCTAGTTTCCTAAATACAAATCAGGGAATCAGATAAATTTTGTTTATTTTAACCGAATTTTTAAAATACCAAACTGTAAACTGGCAGAAGAACAGCGGGCAGACAAAAATCTATGTCCAATGATTAGCTTTTTGGGCAAAAGTCAAGCCGCAAGACCCAAAGTCAAAAAATTTAAAAATTTAGCTAAAAATGCAAAGGGGTACACAATTAAAAATGTGATTCTATTTCACATCCCCCAGCCAACAACTCTTTGGGATGAGACATAACCTTAACAGTTAGTTTTACCTGCTAAAAGGCATAAAAAATTTGTTTGTAGCATATGACGATCTGATTGGAGACCATTTTGATGTAAAGCGCACTTTAGACAAAATTCGAGTGAATTTTTTTTTTAACCTGTGGTAAAAATGGAACTTATTCGGTTAATAGTTGTGTTTTGTATGCAAAAGAAACAAATCCTGTAAGGACCCCCAAATCACCTCTAAACTAAACCCAGTTGAATTGAAATTATTATCCATTTACTAGAGTGCCTGTTGATTTTATTGGACCTTTGACCAAAAATATCAATGGCAAAAATATATTTGTTTTCACATACCACCTAACTAAAATGGTTTATTAAAGTGGCTTTTGTTACAGGTGACAAAAAGCAAAGACGGTCACAAGGACACTGGTGAAAAAAAGTTATGTGTGTGCACGGTTGCCTTTACGAGCTAATTTCTGACAGAAGCACATGTTTTATGAACAAGCTTGTGAGAGAATTACTCAAATATATGAGGTGGGGACCTTAAACATTAATAGAAAGCCTTATAACCAACCCATAGGAAAACGGCCTAACAGATAGGTTTAACAAACCTTGGCTGATAAAATCTAAAACTACATCCCGCAAACCTCATGACAATTGGGATGAGGTCCTGCCTTTGGTGAAATTTGCATAAAATACAGCTGAAAACGAATCTACTCGCCACTCCCGTTTTTGTTTATTGTCGGGTCACCCACAATGAATATTGACATTGTTTACAAAAGTTACAGAGGTAAATATGTATTGCATGAACATGATTATGCTAAAAATTTCTCATACTGGCGGACTGAGACGCAAGAATTTTTCCACTCAGTTTATTGAATTTTCAGCTAAGCAGTGGCGTTGACTGGCTCATTACATTTATATTCATTTTTGGCTTAAAAGTGCGATTCAGAGTAAACCTTTTTGTCTTCGACTTTGAGGATCTTTTGAAAACTTATTGCTACCTCTAATCGCAAAATTTTTTTGTCAAAATATTTTTAGTGGTTTACGAGATTTGACCCTTTAAAAACATTTTTTGGTGATCTTGTACTTGAAAGATTGCTTAATGAATGAGTATAAAAATTTTAAATACAAATGATACACTTAAAGAACACAGAAATTTTTATTTTCATTTGATACCTTGATTGCTGTAGCATTTGTTGAAACATAGTGTCTGATGTTTGCCGTACAAAAAAACTGCGATTTTTTGACCAAAAAGACGAAGTGTAAAGAAAAATTTTGGGCAAATTTAATTCCTATTTTCGGCTAAACATTTCAGATAAAAAATTATCCTGTGAGCAGAAAACAGTCCATTATGCATCATTTTTACTATTATCTCATTAAAATAATTTAATAAAGCATTCGCGACAACTTTTTTTATACATATCATTTCTCAAAGATATAGAAACGAAAAATAATACCACTTGAAAAACAAAAAGTTTGAACACATTCTATTTTCATCACTATAACATTTAAAACAGCAAACAAATTTTATCATTTTTAAACATGTTCTTGTCTTAGAGCTTAGAGGGATGTTAAAGACATAGTTGATTGTGTATTTATTGTAATTCCAAAAATATATCTTGAGTTATTGATAAAAAACTGTTTTGATATTTTGCATCTAAAAAATAGTAATTTTTTAGCATTCTCATAATTTTTTTTTATTTTTTACTTAAAACTGAAACTAAAATCTTATAATTTAATGTTTAATTGGGGAACAAAACCTAACTGGATTAACCGGTACTGGAACAAATTGAAAATTTATCTGAATTCAAAACCAAACAGATTCGACCACGCTACTCGCTCACAATTTTTAAACTTGGCTAAGTTTTCCGCGACAAATAAATTCCTGCACTTCGTGTTTTCGGTGACTAAAATGGAAATATCACAATACCTAATGCAAAAATTTTAACAATCAAAGCATAAAAAGAAAGTAGGAATTAACCGCTTTTCTTAAGTAAATCATTTTAAACTTAATTTGTAATCCATGAACACTGTTTCAAGTATTCAGAATCATCAAAAAACAACGCATTTTTGAGGGTCATATCTCTTAGATCACTGGAGATTTTTCTATTTTGTTGGTTATTGGTGGAAATAATAAGGCTTTCAAAAAATCATCAAAATTGAAGACATAAGGTTTGACTCCCTACCTCTCTTTTAAAACCAGGCACCTTAGAGTTTTGATATATATTAAATATAATAAAACTTTTTAAAAATAAGAATTTTGATAGTTTTCCGTTTTTTTTAGATATTTTAAATGTGAAGAAAATCTTTTTATTCAAATGTTAAAGAAAATAAAACTCATATTTTGCGATTTTCAAATTTGGCACTCCCAGCAGTCCAACTTCCCGTGCATTTAAAGTAAAGCTCGTGTTTAGTAAAGGACTGTTTTTGGGTTCTACAAGAATATACTTTTGCTACAATATTTTGGGTACTCACTCTTTATATTTATTCTCCAAAATAAGAAAGTATATCTTTGGAAAAAATTTTCTAAAAATAGAGCAAGAAAAACAGGCGATTTTCCCCCAGGCCTATTTTTAGATAAAAACGATGTGGACTAGTATGAAGTGGACACATTTGGACTATAATAAATAAGTATATGGTTTGTGCATTTACCCACTGAATAAAAGAATTGTACCATTATAAAAATAATTTGTTTATACGATAGATAATTTGACATCAAAGTCGTAGTTTCATAAAGTCTGGTTCAATACAAATTAAAAAAAAACCATATTCACAACATCTTTGACAAACGCGAAATTGCCACTTTTTTAAATTTATATTTTAACACGTAATATAACATTGTATGATAGAAAATGACGATTTCGCACTTTTCAAAGATCGTTGTGAGTATGATTTTTCCATTGTTATTGTGTAAGGTTATACGAAAACTAAAGTTTTTTGTGCAATTAGTTGACCGTATAAGCAAATCGTTTTCATAATGGTACCAATTTTTTTATTTAGTGATCAACTGCACAAACCAGATGCTTATTTCTTTTAGTCCAAAAATGTCCACCTCAGGACTAGTGTACATTTTTTTGCCGAAACAAATTATTTAAACCTATTTATCTGAAATATTACAAATTGTTATTTTTCTATAAAAATATAAAACAACAATAGAAGTACTTTAGCAGAGTTTGCGTGCGTTTTTCTTAAAATCCTTATGGAAAGTAAAAAAATTTTTCCTGCAGAGTTTAAATGAACAACCATGTTAATGTAGTATTTTCTGATTATTATTCATGAAACTTAAATTAGTTTTTTTGGAAAATAAACTAAAAAAATGTTTTTTTGACTAAAGAATTTTAATTTCTAAAAAAAAATTCAAAAAAACTCGGAAAAAATTAAAGAAGCAAAATTTTACTTTTTTCCAAATTTCTCTTACTCTCTTAAAAGTGATTGGTTAATATAACGTAGAAATTAATAAGTTTTTACGAATTTTTTAACGGGAAAGGATCCGCTCACTTAATTAGTAACTTTTACGATTTTTTTATTTATCACAAATCTATTAAAAAAGTAGTGGAACTCCTGTCTTACAATAAAATTTTTCCGATAAAACTCCCTTTAAACGATACATAGAATAGAGCATAAACCATAAATACATAAAGCAAGAATTTATAATACTTAACAAGCATAATAAATTAAAAATTCAAAACAATAGTTTTAACTTTCAAATTTTACTTTTATTTTAATTTCAGCGCGATGGCGAGAAGAAAAGTCCTTCTTCCGCCAAACATTTTTCCATATTTTTTCTTATTTAATCATTTTAAGGGTGAAAAAAAAGTGATTTATGGTTATTTTACAAATATAAAATTGTTTTAATTAAAAGACAAAACATTTCTTACCTTCGTCTGTCCTTCCGGAATTTGTTTTGTAAACGAAAGTGCAGATTTCACACTTTAAAAAAAATAAATAAAGTGTTGCAAAAACTTAAAATCCCTAGCAAAAAATTTTACACACTTCAAACTAAGGATTTCAAGTCAGTGCACACACAAGCAATTTTTGCCATCTTAATTCCATAGAAATCATCAGCGCCTTTGGAGTTTTTTCTTTGCAAAGTAATTTTGTTTTAACAACAGTGAAGAATTTTTAATATTTCCAACAAAATATTCTCACAAGTTTGTTATATTTAGAACAAAATCAAAGGAAACGTCATGTGGTAAATATTAAAACTTTAAAAACAGTCGGATTAAATTGGCCGAACTTTATTTTTATGTTTTAAAACAATTATGTTTGTTAATAATAAACATAAAACAAAAAAATGAAGGTTGAAAGAATTAGAATTCAGTTATACATAGGATTTCATTATTTTCGTAAAATATATGTATATAAACAGTCAAACAAATAACAAAACTACTGGTAAACCTAATTATAAAATAGAAAGCCGCCGCACGAGACAAAACTGTATGTTTAAAATGTAAAGAGCAATTATCAATTTCAACAAGATTTTTCGATTTTACGAATTTTAGTTAATTTAGTTAATTTTACGAATTTAGTTAATTTTACGAGATTTAGTTAATAATTTAATAGATTTAGTTAAGTTTACGAATTTTTTCGGTCAATCAACTAATATTATAGCAACACTTTTCTTACCTCCTTATTTCGTTAATTTAATCAAAATGTGATTTACGACTTTTTTTTCAACGAATTTTTTAGGGTCACTTTTTAGAGAGTATATTAGATATACGTTGAGAAGTATTAATATTGTTATGAAAGCGCACGTTTACTAAAATAATAACGTAATTTTTATATTGGTTTTGAAAGTTTTTTGTGGTGAAAGAAAAAATTGCGTGACTTTCAAATTTAGCGCACCTGTGGTCGGTCCCTTGATTATAATTTGCAAACTAAACTTATAGTTTAAAGTAAAAGGGTGTATTTCAAAAAAAGTTTAAGTTTTTGATTTAGAAAAAATAAAAAAAAAAACATTTTTCGCTTTTTTTGGCTTGGTAAAGTTTTTCTTTAGAATTATGACAAAAAACACATATATTAAACCTTTTTGGCGTGGGCAAAATTCTCATCATTGGAAATTATTATTTACTGTTTGACTAAGTTTTCTTTAAAATAATCTTTGAAGTCTTTTTATTTTGTGCAAGACTGTTCATTGTGGAAAACACCCGTTAAGAAAACGTTCGGTCATAACAAATTAATTTTTTCATACAGCAATCAAAATAAAAAAAAACTTTTTTTTAGCAAAAGGCCTCGATAATGCTCAGTTTTCTTTGTACAAAGTGTATACAAAAAGTGCTTAGCAAGTTCTGTAGTAATTTTTTCAAATAAAATCACCTTAAAATGTTGTTTTTGAGTTTAAAACAATAAATAAGGCACGTTTTGTTAAAAAACTAAATAGACTAGTTTAGGACTAGCTAAGATTTCTGCGAGACTAATTAACAAATCAAAAACAAACTAGTACTAGGACTAGGACTAGGACTACGCAAAATTTTTGGCCTTTAACTAGTACTATACTAGTTAACGTTTGGGTAACTAGTACAAGACTAGACTAGACTAGATAAAAAAATCCAGGACTACTTTTATCACTACCTATAATAAAAGGGTTAACGTGGGGTGCCATATTAGTGGTTGCGCTTGTTATATTATGAACAGTGGTGTCCTACCGCCTGTGAGCGGGTCTCCTAAGTTGGCAAGATTTCCATAGGTTAGTATATTTTTAATTTAGCCTATATTTTATATTTGATCCCCATGAGATGCCGACAGCTGCAATTGGTTTCGGCCATCTAGGAAATCTAGGTAGGAAAATATGTTGCGTGGAAGCAGATTGTTGGCTGAACGATCTCCTTCCTTGAAAACCGGTGGCGGCAAAGCATGGTGGTGAGTGGGGCAACTAAAGCCTATGAAATAAAACCCTCAAACTAGGGTGACGATAGTTAGCAAATGTTGACCCAACCCAAATTTGCTGCCTCAAACAAAAAATATACAAGAACAACAAAAAATTACACTACAGAACAAATACACACATAATACACACAACATAATAAAATCACAAGACTAGTAGAAAAGTTACACTAAAATACGTAAATAATTATAGAAAATCAAAACAAAAAATACACAAAACGTAGTAAAAGGATATGACAATAACAATGAGATAATTTGAGGTAAAATCTGTATCACTTAAATAACATAATTTTCTTGCATATTTAAAAAACGGTATAGTTTGTTAGTAGAGCAAGGCACATTACACAAAGAGTATAAACAAGTAGTGGAAGATTCAAAATTTTTTTTATGTAGCATGGAAGAGGAATTTTACTGTTTGTTAGCAGATTGAGGTTCGTCATTATCGCTTTACTCTCTATTAAGTGGACCAGGTGCAAAAACGCGAGCAAGAGCCTCCTCAAGAATCTCCTTCATTTCTTCTTCCGCTAGAATGCGAGGGTCCACACCTATGGTTGGTCTGATCAAAGGGATCCCGCCCGGAAGAAGGGCCGGCTCCATCGATGTTGTCGGAATATTTGCGGGATGTTTGCGTCCACAAAGGCTGCATACCCTGCGGTGGTATTGGCCAACGCCAAACCGGCATTGGATGAGGGCCGGGTCCTGCAACATGGTACGATCGGGACCAGCAGAGGGCTCTGCTTGTCCAACAATCAAAACACAACCCAACGTTTTGAATGGGAGTGATCCAGAAACATTACAAGATGATCTGCTGTTGGAGGCATGTCGCCCGCTCTTGTGGCTCAAATGAGATCCAGAAAATCTATTGCTGCCTCTCCTCCTCCTGAAGCAAAATATAGCAATGGGGATGCACACAATCCTGGTGACCGCACTGAACCACCGGCAACTGTCCCATAGGATATATTGGGTTTGCTAAAGTACAGATAGAATTAGTATATAACCCCTGATTTTCTTTGCTACTTACTCGCACCAATAACAAAAACTTACAATTAAAATTAATGCAGTAAATGGGAAAATACAAATATGTACAGTATAGAAAACAATAAAAAAGAAAGAAAAGTATAAACACATTAAGAAACTAATTAGTACACTGAACATTTAAAAGTTTTTGTATTTATGCTGCTGTGTAATTATATATTATTTCAACAATAAAAATTTAAATACAACCTAGTAACCTACAGATCTGTTTGGACAACTGCATTTCATAACATACTTTTTCACATATATTATTTCAACATTTTATGTGTGTAATTTTTTTGGTGTGGTCGGCCGCACCCACTCTACTTTTCACACATTTTTTTATACTTTTTATACTCTGCAATTCAAAACTTTTCAAGACCTTTTTCTATTCCTTTGAAATGGGCTGATCAGACCCAGGAATATTCTCACTCAATAAATTTACCTTTTTTTGAATTTTTCATCCATTAAACACAATTTCCCATGTCCACATAGTCCTTCAGGTTGATTATATTGTGATTAAAACATTTTATATTTTACATTTTACATTTTATATTTTATACTTTTTTTACTGGTTTATTTTGCGTGAAGGGAGTATTGCTAACAAAATTTTTGTTTGACTATTTTATTAATGAAAAACCAAAAATGCAGTTAACAACAGCAAAGAACTTAAAAATTGTGGTCAATGTCTTCCATAATATCGTCCATGACAGCGGTTGATCGTTCTCTTTGCTCTTTTTCAAGGTTTTCTTCTCATTCAACATTGAAAATGTCAGAATACTGCCAAGGTATTTTCCATTCTATTTTCCGCTCTCCCATAACACTGTCACTATCATATGTGCAAGGAGAAAATACAACCTTAGGTTTTAGCGGTTTGTCGGTAGACTTCTTTCTTGGTTCAAAATGTGTATTAGCAACAACCTTTGATAGATCACAATATGCTGCTGATCCTAGTTGAGTGGAAGAAGAGGAATTTTTACATTTCTGAGGAGGTTGTATACTACGCGCATTGTCAGCAACGGTTACTCTAGGTTTGTAAAGTTTAAGTCTTTGGAGATTGAACCACTTAGTTTTGTTTTTAGTGTCAGATACCAGCGTAAGTTTTGCAATGCCTTTGGATTTGTCAATATCCAGGACTCTATATGGTCCCATCCATTGACTAACAAACTTAGCACAATCGTTGGGTTTGATAGCGAGTTATAATTAAGGACAAGGCTATCAATAGTGATAGGTTTGGTGCAAGTATTCTTATCGTAATTACGCTTCTGACGTTCCTATGCTTTTGGTAATACCTGCTTCACAAGATCACGTGCTTGTGTCATTACCACTCTTGCATGGCCCAGGTTTTTGTAGTCAACATATGGTGAGCGAGCTAACTGATACTTTACATCAATAGGGACCTTCATGTCTCAGCAGAACATCAGATAAAAAGGACTTTCTCAAATAGAATTTATGTGGCAACCAATTGTAAGCAATTGTCACAAACAGCAATGCATTGACATACGGAGTCAACATTGCTGTCAAAGTTCTATTAAATCGCTCAGTCAAACCGTTTATCTGAGGGTGATAGGCGGTTGTGAATATTTTTTTGGTTTCCATGATCTCGCATAATTGTGCTAACAGCTGACATTTAAAATTAGTGCCTTGGTCAGTGAGAATCTCCAAGGGACAACCATGGATTGTGATAACTTTTTTGAGGACAACTTTTTTGAGGATAGTTTTTGAGGGCAAAGCAAAACACATAGCATAGCACGTTAGATATTCTGTAACAACTAAGATGTATTTGTTACCTCCTTCAGTTTGTATTAATGGACCTAGGATGTTCATAGCAATCTGATCAAAAATGTTACCCACAGTAACATACACCATTTCTAGTCAAGCCACTTGGGCATCAATTTCCTGCGTTGACAAGAATCGCAAGATTTTACATACTGAGTCACGTCGTCACTCATTTTTGGCCAGAAAAATTGAATAAGCAAATTTGAAAGTGTACGTCAAGTACCTAAGTGAGCTGATAATATTCAATTATGGGCAGAGCGAAGAGCTTTTGTTTGGCAAGGCGAATAGCTTCCGTATGGCGTCATTGTTGTGCTGTTGTATGCATAAGTACCCCATCTTTGAGAAAATAATTTTTTGACCAACATATGATTTTCTTCTGCTCAGCGTGTGTCTGAAGAAGCACTTTAGTATCAAGGTATTTCTAAATATCAAAAAACTGAGGATCCGATTGTTGCTCTTTGATAAGCGCATGTGTATCATCATCTGAAACGGTAGTCAAAACAAGTGGAACTGCATCTAATTTCTCCAAGTCAATGTTAGGAAGACCAACTCAACAGGGGTGCTTTTCCTGGGGCTGGTAAAACCTTGTGTTTAGAACTCACTGATATGTCGTTAATGCATAATGTAGGTTTTTCAATGCTGGTTTGGTTACTTTTGTTTTGGAAAAGAGGGTCTGGGTCTACTTCAGCACCATCAAGAGGAGGTATTCTCAACAGCGCGTCAACTTTCCCATTGCTCTTTCATGTTTTATACTCAATTTTGTCTAAGTTGTATTCTGTTAATTGATAAGCCCATCTTTTGAGATATTCCGAAGAACACCTACCTGATATAAAGATATATTTTAGAGGTGCGTAGTCTGTAGTGATTGAAAATTTGAGACCCCAAAGATAGGGTTTAAAATGTTTTACAGCCCAAACAATTGCTAACGCTTCATGTTCAATGGTGTCATAGTTCCTCCCAGCAGAGCTAAAATTCCGGTCAGCATATGCAATGGGACGCTCAATGTCATTAAAGACCTGTGAAAGTACTGCACCGATACCTGTGTTGGAAGTGTCTGTGGCCAACAGAAAAGGTCTAGAAAAATCAGGGAAGACAAGGAATAAAGCTTTTCCCTGAGCACGTTAAATGCTTTTTGGCACTTGGGCGTCCATTAGATTCGCTTCGTTTTTTCCCATTAAGGCAAATAAAGGACTAGGTATCTGGGCAATTTTTTTTATGAATTGGCAATGAAAATTGGCTAATTTGTGGAAGGAACTGACTTCCTTCTGTGTGCAAGGGACTTTAAAGTTTTTTACACAAGCAATTTTAGCCAGATTTGGTTTTGCACCTTCTTTGCTGACAATATGGCCTAAAAACTCTACAGATTTACTGCCAAATTTACATTTTTTCAATGTTAGTTTAAGTTTAGCGTTTCAAAGACGATTGAAAACAGTAGAGAAATCCCTAAGATAAGCGTCAAAAGTTTTGGAAAATACAATGATATCATCAATATAGACAAGGCAAGACTGCCAATGCAGGCCAGTAAAGACTAGCACCATAAGTCATTTAAACGTGGATGGCGCATTACACAGCCCGAAAGGAAGGATATTAATTAAATTAATAAAGTACCCATAGGACTAACAAATGCCGTTTTTTCTTAATCTTCCTCCTTCATTTCCACTTGCCAGTATCCTGACAGTAAATTGAGAGTGAAGAAATATACAGCACCACATAGTGCATCTAAGTCTTCATCAAATTGTGGCAATGAAAGGCATTTTTTTTGGTTATTTTGCTTAGACCCCTATAATCAACAGAAAATTGACTTGTACCATCTGTTTTTCTCATGATGACAATTGGACTTGCATATGGGCTTTTTGATTCTTTAATCACTCCTTTGTCTAACATTGTTTCAATTTCACTGTAGATAATTTTCTTTTGACTTTCAGGGACTCAAGACGGTTTTTGTTGACAAGGTGAATTGTTACCAGCATCAACTTCATGACGTAGCAAAGATGTTCTTCCTGTGTCATATGGTCCAGAAGAAAAAAACGTCACTATTACCTCGCGGAACCTTAGCTAATTCAGTTTGCTGATTTTCTGTCAGTTGGCTATTTTCAAAATTGACTTCCTTAGCTAGATCAAAGTCTGGAGGATGTGCATGATTTTTCTTGTATACTGCAAAAAACAAAATTGCATCCGGTTTAGGATGATCCTCTGGTCTGACTAAGATGTCTGTTACTAGTTCAGAATTCATAACGTTGGCTTCAGTTATCCTTGTATTTTTATGCAAAGTTATCGGTGATGTAGTAGGATTGAGTAGCTGTATCAATGCGATACCATCCCGATTTTGTAGATGAATAACTTTTGAGTTTCAGAGACTCAATACGGTTTTTGTCGACAAGGTGAATTGTTACCAGCATCAACTTCATGACGTAGCAAAGATGTTCTTCCTGTGTCGTATGGTCCAGAAGAAAAAAACGTCACTATTACCTCGCAGAACCTTAGCTAATTCAGTTTGCTGATTTTCTGCAAGTTGGCTATTTTCCAAAATTGACTTTCTTAACTGGATTAAAGTCTGGAGGAAATTCTTGATTTTTCTTAGATACTGTAAAAATTAAAATTGCATCTGGTTTAGGATGATCCTCTGGTCTGACTAAGATGTTTGTTACTAGTTCAGAATTCATAACATTGGCTTCAGTTATCCTTGTATTTTTATGCAAAGTTATCAGTGATGTAGTAGGATGGAGTAGCTGTATCAATGCAATACCATCTCGACTTTGTAGATGAATAACTTTTGACTTTCAGAGACTCAATACGATTTTTGTTGACAAGGTGGATTGTTACCGACATCAAATTTATGATGTAGCACAGATGTTCTACCTGTGTCATATGGTCCAAAAGAAAAAACGTTACTATTAGCTCGCAGAACCTTAGCTAATTCAGTTTGCTGATTTTCTGTCAGTTGGCTATTTTCCAAAATTGACTTCCATAACTGGATTAAAGTCTGGAGGAAATTCATGATTTTGCTTAGATACTGTAAAAATTAAAATTGCATTTGGTTTAGGATGATCCTCTGGTCTGACTAAGATGTTTGTTCCTAGTTCAGAATTCATAACATTGGCTTCAGTTATCCTTGTATTTTTTGTACTTGTTGTTGGGTAAAGGTGCATTTACCTTAGCCTTAAACAATTTTTCATGCCTAGCAGGAATGACAGTTGTATCTAGTGCGTGGTTAGAGATATTATTAGTTGGGTTAACTAAAGTTGGGTCCATAGAAATGTTTACACCATTGCTGAGTGAGATTATGTCTTTTGTAAAGTCAAAAGTGAATTGCCCTATTTTAGTAAACACTGACATACGCAACAAGAGTGGTACAGGACTGCCAGGTTGGATAAAAACTTTTTTATAAATGCGTAAGCCATCTATTTGGAAAAGAATCTTCCCAGCTGCAACAAGGCGTACTGGACCAGACAAGGTCATTTTATCTTAGGAATTGTACAGTGGTGGATAACATTATAGCCATTTCTTCATTTATAGTAGACATGCAAGCACCTGTGCTCTTACAGGGTGAACTTGAACTCCTATTGTTGTTAAACATTTGAATAACGCCCTGATGGTAATGCGTATGGAATAACTTTCAATGCAGAAGACAGAAAGTATGGTGGTACACGTGAAATTTGACCTGTGGCTGGTTTTACAACTGTTTTGACCGGTATGGGAGCACTTGCTTGCGTTGTGGGAAATTGGGTTTGCTCATGTGGGTAGTATTGGTTCTCAAATTGAGAAGGGAAATAATTTATGTTAGGGTGTGCAACCAGGTCATCTTGAATAGTCATGACACTGTCGCTAGAACTGGACGCTCTCACCAAAGGCATCTCTTCCCCCCAGAGCTTGACTCTAGTTTGGTCCATCCTTTTGGCGGAAGTGTCGGTTCTCACCCTGTCTGTTTCATCATTATTGTGGCCTTTTTGAGTAGCAGTGGCCATTGTGCAAAAATTAATAATGTATGGATTTGTTGCCACTGATTCTAAATAGTCACAATGTAAATTAAAAGGTTTGTCAACGCAACTTGGTCCCAAAATTTTTTAATTTTTTGGTAGGATCCCTCCTTGACAGGGATCAAATAGGGGTCCCTCCCAGAAAAGAGACATACCATAACAGTCGGTCTGATTCTGAATGGAAGCTGGCCCAATCGATCCAGCCGCGGGTGGAACCCAATTAGCTTCCTTTGCTGTGGAGGTCTGCGAACCTTCTGATTTCTCAGATGGTCAAAGCGCTCCCACCTGGTTCTGTGTACCATATTGAGCAATGCTGTTGTTGATATTACCACTTCCCATACCAGATGGATGATTATTACTATAATTTTGTGAAGAAAAATTATCTTGTTGAGGATAGACATTTTGAGATTAACTTTGCTGACTAGAATAATTATTTTAAGATTGAGGGTAATTATTTTGTGGTGGATTATAATTAATTTGCAGTTGGTAGTTATTTCACTGTCGTATATTGTTATACATATTTTGATTATTATTGTTTGCATAGTTATTAAAATATTGATTATTATTAATATAATTTTGTTGTGAAAATCTACAGTTTTGATTATGGTTTGACAACATTCTACCACCTTTGGAATTTCCCTGATTATTATCCCCCTTACAACAGCAAAAACGACTATAATGACCTGGTTATAAACGATTATAATGATCTGACAGTAATCGCAATTGGCTCTACCATTGGGTGTCCATTGATGCATTACAGGCATGGTTTGATTATTATTTCTCTTTTGTTCTTGCCCCTGAGATTGATAAATATGGAAAGAACATGTTGTTCCTTGATTCTGCCTGCTTTGGTTTGCATTGTTATTACTCAATCAAGCGCTGCTTGCGTCCCTCCGCCTGTGGTAGGAGGTACCAAACCCACAACGCGGTGAAGAGTGTGCGGGACCAGAATAAGCGAAAATTGATTTTTGTTAATATCAATTTTTATTAAGTCCTCAGCCCTAATTGCTTTAGGAACCGCTTCGACGTATTTCTTAGGACAATATAAGTCAGTTTTGCAAAATCAATTTTTATATAATGGACTTTACGTTCTTGTGGAATAGTTGATCCTTGTAATTTTTGATCGTATGTAAAAAACTGATTGTTGTTTCTCTGGAGTTTCGTTTTAGAATTTTGGGGTTGGTCGATGACAGAGTTGGGGCAAAGATTAACAGCCAGTTGTCCCTGCCCACTACTCTTTGTTCCCTTGTCCACCTGCTGTTTTTGTTTGACCCTAGCTAACCGGGTTTGGGTTTCTAAAAATATAGCCATGCAGTTTCCGACCATGGCCATAAGTTGGGTCATTTGTTGCTCAATTTTTAGGGGGGTTTCAGGTTGAGATTTCCTCCTATTGGTTGGTGCGCTAGTTGGTTGTTGAACAGTGTTGCCAAAGAAAACCTCCAGCATGGACTGTTGCCCCACTGCGCTGAGACTTTGAAAATTAAAATGTACAATATCCAGTTGTGTACCTACAACATTTTCATACATATCCTCCCTACCTGCTGACCAATCAAGTTCCAGGTCACCAATCAATCCTCTCCTTTGTGCAACTACTGTAACTCCTGTGTTTGAGTCTTTTTGTGGAGGTGGAGGTGACCGCTACATCATAATTACTTTTAACCTGAATGCGTTTCATTATTATAAAAAAATTTTCAGTGTAACTCTTGCCTTAGTGCAGTAATTCTAGGTGGTGAGCTAAGCTCAAGATACCATGGATATGCACAATACACAATATAAAACAATAACAATCCTACACAAGAGTTACTTCAGGTCATCATGAAAAAATAATTTTGAAAAAACGTGAAAAAAAATGAAGTACAGCAGTACTAAGAAGGTTTATATATGAAAAAAAATTTAGTATAAGGAGTCATGGGCGTAAAAAGTATATTTTTACCGGCCCTAGATCGGCTCCAATATGTAACGGGCAAACAGGGTTCTAGCCAATATTATAGAGCCTGACACTTATTACACAAGACACTACTGTACTCCTACGTAAAATACCTCATTCTTTAAAAACGTTAAAAACAAGAGGCGTGGCCTCCATAAGGACGATGGCACAATTGAGCTTCTTTTTACGAGTAGGGGAATTGTAAAACACACCCTGCTAACTTTAGGTTGGAAGGGAGAACGGCTTGAGAAAGGGAAGGGTAATTGTAACTGTTTTTATAAACAGGAGGTTTAGGTAAAAAGATTGGACTTAGTTGAGTTTGTGCTACACACTTGGTTTGTGCTACACAAGACTTGAAAAGCTATGTTTTTGTATTAATATTGTTTATGTTATTTTTGAACAATATATAGTAGGGTAGAAAAACCGATTTACACTTGAGTGGTTTGTTTACGCACTTTACACAAAGAGATTTTATTGATAAATTTTACAAGGGTGTTACTACCCATGTCGTGGTGAGCAAATAGCATTTGAAAGGCGGTATGCTTGCAAAAAAGAATTGACTAAGTTTTTGAAGGGATGGCTTTTTGCCTTAACCCACTTTTAGGATTAAAAACACGGTGCAACTGGGACCAATACAAGTAGATGCAAAAGTGAGGTGATTATCAGCATAATTTAAGATTATGTAATAATTCAGAAAATTTGGGAAATTAAACAGAAAAGAATTATTAACACGGAAATTTAGGTGTGAAGGTAATTATTGACAATTACTTTCACTGAGGGTTACTCAACCTAACTAATAACACAGTACATAATTATTTAATTTACAGCTTGACGTGCAATTGTCCCTAGGTATACCTGCACTAGCTACTAGTGTTGTTACAGTATTACTGGTACTGGTACTCGAAGTACTTCCAGTACCACTTATTTTAGTTCCAGTACAATACTGGTACTGTACTGCATTAAAAAATTCGAAAAACAAAAATACTGGTACTGTACTGTTTTAAAATTCCGGTTTGAAAAAATACTGGTACTGGTACTGGAGAAAAATCAGGAAGTTAGAAAATACTGGTACTCAAATTGATTTTGGTTCAGCTCCAGTATTAGTACCAGTATTGATAAGCAGGTTTAACGAATAAAATATTAACTGGTATAATCTTGGCGCAGGCGTAATGGTGGCTGCGAAAGATCGTTGGCGGGGTCCGCTTTGTTTTAGTCCCGCTTCGTTTTAGTCCCGGAAAAAAATCACTGCCAGCTTCGTTTCAGTCCCGCTTCAATTTAGTCCTGCTTCGTTTTAGTCCCGCTTTGTTTTAGTCCCGCTTCGTTTTAGTCCCGCTTCGTTTGAGTCCCGCTTCATTTTAGTCCTGGCGGAAAATCCGTTCATAAACTAGTTCCTGCTACGTTGCTTCATTTTAGTCCCGGAAAAAACGCTGCAAGCTTTATTTCAGTCTTGGCAAAAAAACCGCGGCAAAAAATCCGCGCAAGTCATTTTGCCGCAATACTTTGTTTTATACAAAGACCTTTTTACTACAATTTTCTAAGCTTATTTGATTCATTTTGCATTGATTTATAAATTTTAGAATTTTTTCATATAGGGTAGTGCATTTAATTTTGACACTTTTGTGTTTTTCCAATGTAACTTTTTACTGTATGGCCCGATTTTCATGTTTGATAGCTTATTTTGAAGCTTTCACAATACTGCGTTGCGTCACAAAAGTTTCACTGTACGAAAGTATTTTTTTATTTAATTAAATCAATTTTTAAAAAAATGGAAAATTGCCAAAATTAAATATGTGCATTTAATTTCGGCACTTTACTAACAATCGATTGTTTCTCAGTAAAAAAATCATCTTTTTCAAAAATTTAAAAACCTATCATTATCTTCAGACAGTTTTCTTTGATTTAAGGTTCTACTTGTTGTTCAACGTGTAACGGTCAAAGAGTTACAGCTAAAATGCCAAATGGTATCAAAATGAGTAAAATTTGGGAAAAAAGTGCATTTAATTTCGGAACTTTTTAAAAGAACCCTCTTAATCGAGTTTAAGTGCAATGCTATGACCTCTACACCTTTCAACGTTGTATTTTACCTATTTACAACTACAATTTAACACCCGACCACTTAATTCAATCCGTTTTTACCTACAAAATATGAGTGCCGAAATTACACTATTTTATTTTATAACGATTGCTCACCACAGACGCAACGTAGAACCACGGGGACTAAAAATTCGGAAAATAGACTAAATTTTACCAGGACAGTTTAATTTTTAAACCAATTTATTGCGTAATCATGAAATGCCCATGTTCTAAAAACGAGTAACAAATTTATTTTTTTATATTACACATAAATTCAAATGAAAATATCATAACATAACAAATAAAAAGCTCACGACAGTCATCTACATATAATTAGCTCTCTTTTCAGCTATCAAACGTCGTAATCGTCCAGGATTACCAAAGATATAGTCCAAAATCAAAAATGCCCAATTGGGAAAAGTGCCGAAATTAAATGCACTACCCTATTTAAACTATTTTTAGTTTTTTAACCCATTTAGTTTACAGTAATTATAGGAACACTGTCACAAATCAAATTTCTATAACGCCCTAAATAGACTACTCTCTTAGTTTTTTAACCCGTTTAGTTTACTGTAATTAGAGGAACACTCTCACAAATCAAATTTTTATTACGCCCTAAATGGACTACTCTTTTAATACAAAACCTCGAAATTAATGTGGACGTCAAAACTATTTTTAGTTTTTTGCCCCGTTTAGTTTATTGCAATTAATAAGGACTGTCGCAAACCAAATTTCTATAATGCCCTGAATGGAGTACTCTTTTGATCTTAATCTACTTCAAATTAAATATTTTGGTTTCTATCCAGCCCAATTCAAAAACATTCATAAATTTTAATTATATCGGTTCAGTAACAAAGTTGTATGATCCGGGCGTTACAGGAATTTGATTTGTGGTATTATTCCTTTAAAAACCAAACAATAAATTTGGAAATACTTTTATGTTTTATTTTTTTGGAAAGTTTTATATTAATTTTAGAAAATTTTTTTATTTTATATCTGCAACATTTTTATTATTATCGCATCTAAATAGACAAAAGAAAACAATAAATTCAGAATCTATAATATAAAACATAAAAACGTTTATAAAATATTTTTTAGTTTAATTTGCTTTTATGTCACTAATTTCTTGGTATACGTTTTAACCAAAATTTTGTTTTACAATTAAATGCTTGTAAGAAATCATAAAAGGAATTACATATCAATAAAAAGGATCATATAAAAGCAAATACAATAGTTTTTTTAACATAAATGAATCTAATATACATAAGTTTCTCATTTAATAGTCGGAGCTGCGATGATATCTTCGTCTTAAATGGCCGGAGCTCCAGAGCATGATATTGGAGGTTCGGAACACATACATATATTTATGTATATAAAAGTGTGTTATTTCGTATTTTTTTACAATAAGTTTGTTTGATAGTAAGACAACCTCCCGGTTTTGGGGAAGGTATACTCAGGAATGTAAAAAAAGTAAGGCCCGTGTATCACTCAAACCCCAATTTGTAATGTTTAAAACTGGAACCCTCAAATTTTAGTAAGAAATCCTGGGTATAATCAACAAAAGTTTTAACAAACTAAATTTTATTTCCAAACTTTAGGGTCTCCAACGGCCCTAAAAACTACTTAAAATTGTTAATAAATTTTAAGTAAATTAGTTTTTCATGTTTTTTTAGATTTGCTTTGATCGATGAAACTCTGCATGAAATAACACTCTTTTAATAAACGTTCTGTTGTGACAACTCAATAAAAATTTTCTATGAACAAATAAAAACAAGAAGCTTTTTATAATCTTTTTTGGACACATTAATTAAATTTAATTCAAAAGTTTTCTTTTTGAACATACGCTAACTACTTATTATACACGTGTTACGTAAGAAATAACATCTGAGGATTAAGAAAACAAAAACAACAGCTGGCTGTACCTACTGAACTTTAGGCGAGTAAATCGATTTTTTTTTAATCATGGAAATATTTTGCACAAAAAGACTGCACGCAGGAAAATGATACAAGTTGATGAATGTATTTTCCGCCAGGATTAAGACGAAGCGGGACTCAAACGAAGCGGGACTGAAACGAAGCTCGCAGTGATTTTTTTTCCGGGACTCAAACGAAGCGGGACTAAAAAGTAGCAGATTCATCGTTGGCGCGGTCTTTATTATTGTAAAGCACTGCAAAGTTATGTGGTGAATTTTTTTTCCACATAAAAGTATTAATTTTGAATATAAAAATATTTAGGGTAACTGACTTAATTTCGGCCACGCCTTAATTTCGGCCACCAATTTAGGGTGTTAGAAAATTGAATTATTTTCAAAACACAAGAGGGCTAGAACAGAAAAAGCTGGATGTATGATAAATAAAATGTTTTTGTCAAGTTTTTTATTCATTTGGTTCGCCATTATTAAAATTTCCATAGAAAAAAACCACATTTTTGTGATTTTCTGGAATTTTGGCATGCGTTTATTAAACTGCATCAAATTTGAATTGAGACAAATTATGACCCTGAATTAAAGACTTTTAAGTGGTCAAAATAGTTAGTTTTCATGTTTTCATGTTTTCTTCGAAAGAAAATTCCAATGCATTATACTAACTGCTACTGCGCATTTTCAAATTACGGTAACTTCGGCCAACCCGAGACCTCAAAAAATCTGCCATTCTTTTGCCATATTATTTAAATTAAGCGTATTACTGTACTTTTAAAAAATAATTTCTTTATGTTTGTTTGCGCGTTTGGTTATTTTTAAGTTATATTGTGTCAAATTTAATAAAATAAATTTTTTAGAACAAAAATAGAAATTTAATTTCAGTTTTAACTTTTTTTTTGGTATTTCTTGATTTTTTTGTGTGAGAAAAAAATTTTTTTGTGTGAGAAAAAACATTTAAATTCAATATTTAAAACAAGAAACTTATTTCTATTATTATTTACTTAATTTTTAAAATTCTTTAATTAAAGCATGAAAACATCTGCAATCAAGGATCTCAAAAAAAAAAAAAAAATTTTGCGCGATAAAAATGAGCTAAAGAGCTCACCAAACTTCATCAATACTTGCTGCTAAATTTTTAACTAAAATTAGGAAACTTTAATAAAACTTCAAAAAAATTGTTTTTAAATATAATTTTTTAAATAATCCCAATCCGTAAATTTTGGTTTATCTAATCGTTTTTTTATGTTTTAGGCGTTTGTTTTTGGTTTTTTTAAAACCTAAAAGGTGGCCGAAATTAAGGCGGATTTTGTTTGTTTGGTGTTTTTGGGTTAGAAATATAAAAAAAACTTAATGGAATGGAATAAAATTTTGCCATGCTTTCTTTAGAGTTGGTTGGCTGTAACAAAAGCTATTTTATGTTGAAATAGTTTTTTTCACCAAAAAAATTTTCAACAAAAAACACGTGTTATTAAAACTTGTGTTTTTAAGGTTTTGACATTATTATTTAAAGTCTTGCTAATAACTATTAAAGTTTGCGAACGGGAAAAAATTAAGTTATATGTACCAAGAACAATACCTAAGGATAAATCTGCAACCTTTAGAAATTTTTATTGTTAGTTTAAGCAATAGTTATGGACAGTTTTTTGTAGGTGGCCGAAATAAATGGCACGCGCCTTAATTTCGGCCACTTAAAAAAAGTTTAAACCCTCACTGATTTTTAAGTGTAACAGAAATATTCAAATTTTGCACTGGAATAACAAATATAGCTATTGTTTTGTTTTTAGGCCAAATTTTGGCTTGATTGAAAAATTCAGAAAAAACTTATTCAGAAAAATAAAAAAGGTGGCCGAAATTAAGTCAGTTACCCTAAATTTTAAAAACATTAGCTTATATTTTTGAATCATGAATTTCAATGTTCACCTGTTTTTAATTATAATTCTAGCAAAATACGAATCAAAGTTTTGAAAAAAAACCTTATATTAAATGGAACAGTATAACGCTACAATAATTCTAAAACTTAATGTCAGAAAAGACTGAAATAAGTCTTTTTAAAACAAGCAAATTAATAATACATTTTATTAAGCTTTTAGAAAAACAAAATCCCATAAAAACAATAAGTGTAAAAAATTTGGTTTACGTTTTTTAACCATATGATAAAAATGAAACTACAAGTTTCCATGGCGTGGATATATTTTTGCATACGTTAATCAATTATTAATACGGCGGTGTTAATTGAGTCACACGACACCGCAACGGTGCAAAGATATTATCATTATTAACGTCTATTTTAAAACCAAATATCCAGATTTAAGTTTAAAAAACCTTAAAAAACTTGGATTTATAAAGCGACTTTTACTTCAATTACTACTTTGCCATTTAATTTGTTTTATATAGATAGAAAACATTACTGAAAAAAATTTAAAAAAATAATAATAAAAGTAAACAACAAAAAATTTACTGAAAATTTTGGGACCTCATAGTATCAATACAAGCATTTCATTTTTCAAAAATTAAATACATTTTTTAAAAATTATATTGTACAAGATTTTTGTCTCTGTAACAACTTTCGTTTTGTTGATGTTACAAAAATACGACGCCTTATGTGAGTTGTAAAATTTAAGTCAGCGGGTAATTATGAAACACATAATTTACAAGCGTTGAAATACTAAGACGTTAAGTCCTGTATTTCCTATATTTCATCCAAAAAACGAAAAACAAGTAATTTCGTCGCATTCCTTCTTTAAAAATCTCGCTTAATATGACCCATATTTCGAGACGTTACATGGCTAAGCGGTTATAGCGTTTTAAAAATTAAAATCCCAGGCTTTCAGTAAATATACAAAATTCAATCTAATTTAACTAACTATTTTAAAAGAGCACGCGAGGTTTACAGCTTCTTTGTGAATATTATGTGTTTATTTAAGTTAAAATAATATTAAGAAGAAAAAGAAGCGACGAAAGTATGTTTAATAACTTATTACTGCTTTGTGATATTCTGAAAGCGGCGCGTTGAGCTTTATTGCGCTGTGGCCGTCCTTCGCCCCAGAATTTTTTAAATACAATTAATAGAAAAATTGTTATTGTTGCCGTTTGGCTGTTACTCAGCGGTGAAGAGATTTTTTTGTTCTTTTCCATAGATATTAGCGGTTTTTTATGAAAAGGTCACTAATTATAACCAAAACCAAAAAAATAACTTAAGAAATTGTTTATAACGTTGTAAAGCTAGTGAATATTGAGTTAAATCGGTGGGACAGAAATGTCCTAGTACCCAATGCGAAACTTGGAAAAAAATTGTACGTTTTTCACATGAGCACAGATTTAACTGGGATTATTAAAGCAATATCAAAATGAAATTCAGGTGTGTGGACAATTTAGCATCTATGTTCAAAAAATGTACTCCGAATATTAACTACAGTAAAAATTTTTTGGGGGACTTAAAAAATAAAATAAAAAACACGAATAAGTCTAAAATTTAAGCAAATTAAGCTAATTGGCATGAAAACCAGACATGTTTCGGAAAAATTTTAGGCTTTTAATATCAAAAAAATATGAGGAATTGTCTGGTTATCAAAAATTTATGTAGTTTTTATTGCCGAAGGAACTATTTAGGAATTTGTTTTTTCATCATACGCCATCAACAATGGTTAACCGCGCAGTGGCTTAACCCATTTAATTAATATAAGGCAAAGAGCGTTCCGCGCTCTTTCCTGATTAAACGAAATAACACAAAATTTACATTCGAAGCTTAAAATATTTTTAATGCGTCTTACAAAAAACCAATGACTATAGAAAATTCCATCGACTACATTTTGAAAACAAATAAAACAACACAAAACAAATTTGTTGCGGTGAGATCCAAAATAAACAGTCGTTTAAGTAAAGATGAAATTTGTCTTTTTTTATTATTATCGTTTGATTTAATTTTTTTGATAAGAAAATAAACACTTTAATTTTTATTGCACGTAGAGTAATGTTTGTTCTTTAAATATGCATTAGTTTAGCACAAATTTTGGTTAAGCTTCGAATTCATAGAGGAAATCTGTCTTTTAAGCCTCTACAATAGAAACTCCACTCCAAAGAGCTCCAATCAACGTCACTCATTAAAAATATATTATAGTTTTGAAAATTAAGAATACAAATTAATAAGTTTACCCTAAAAACCTTAGGTCAGGCTTTTAAGTGTTTATTCCAAACAAAAATATGAAATTAATGCGTGTAGATTTAAAGGAGCACTTTCACAAATCAAATTCCTATAACGCCCGAACCGGACTGCTCCTTTAATACCAAACCTACCTAACTCAACTTTAGTATTTGGAGTGCTCCACTACAAGGCTACAACATTTTTAAATTTCAGCTGAATCGGTTCAGTACTAAAGAAGCAGTCCGGTTCGGGCGTTATAAGAATTTGATTTGTGACAGTGCTCCTTTAAAGATGGATACTTTGCAAGGTATTTTTGATAATGCGCGTCCCGAAACACCGGATTTGCTTGGAGTCACGATACAAGCACAGTGGCTTGCTCAGAAGAGGGACGGGGGGTGGCCGCTCCCCCCTTACCCCGAAATTTGACGAAGCTGGATTTTTTCGTAAGGGGAAAGAAACCCTTACATTTTTTTAATTTTGGGAGAGAAAATTTTTTTCTTTATATTATTTATTTAAAACTTTCATGGTGCGTTCCAAAAGCATATATTTAATAGTCATAAAACCAAAATTTTCCCGCTTCGCGGGTAATTTAAATTGATAATGTATTTGAAGTTTTGAACTTATATCAGTTATGCCTATCAATTTTGAAGGTATACATATCAAATAAACTACCATAAATAAAAAAATTAGGCTTAATAATGTTTTAAACACAAATTTTAAATATAAAGAGATAAACTACCTAAAATTCATAAATAATTATTTGTTGGAATTAATTTTTCTAGTGTGTTTTAACGTCTTTAATTAAAAATTGGCCCCCTACTTCTCCTGACAAGGGGCTCTTCCACTTGACCCTGCAGACCCAACCCCATTTTGGGTAAACTGCCGCCGCCCTCCCACCCCCTTCCAGGGATGGTATTACTTCGTCCCCCCGGACCGCCTCCTTTGAAATGAAATTCTGGGCACGCCACTGCACGAGCAATAAAAGAGGACGAACGGAAAAAAGCTCGGTTTGGCAGTATTTTGTGACTTACAAGAAAGGCAACTATGCTTCTTGCCAAATTAAGGATTGTTCAAAGTTAAAAGTAAACTCAATTTTCGCAACAATTATGAAAAACACTTAAAATTTCACCACCAAAAATAAAAAAAATTAAAGTGATGTTGTATTTCGTTTTAATATTATTGCAATATATTATAACAGAACACTCGATTTAAGATGGGTGACGATTTATAGAGTTTGAGGTAACGATTTATAAAGCTTAAATTTATGACAATTTTTTATAGACTGTCCTATAAAAAAAGTATTTAGTTTAATTTTGCCACGAAAAGTTCTAAGATGTTTTCCAGTCATTTTTGCTGGTTTTGATACTGTATATTCAATATATATTTTTATATTTTTATTTTTTAAATTTTTTTAATTAACAATAACCCAAGATAAAACCCTTTAAAAAATTGTTTATATGTTTAAAAAATAAAATAACAGTTGCAAAACCCAAAACATGGCCCTGATGGTTTTTAATCTTTTATAAATAAAAACGTTAAAAATAGTTTGTTGCAATCCTGAATCTTTTTCTTCAAGTTTAATACCTAAGCTATTAAAGAATTTTCTCAAAAAACTTATTGCAAAAAAACTGTGCATTTAAAACATTGAGTAATTTATTCATTACAAAAATACTGGTACTGGAATTAATACTAGTACTAATTTCTAGAATACTGGAATTAAATTTGCATTTTTGAAAAAAATACTGGTACTGTACTCGAAATAAAATTTGAGGCAGGGATAGTACTGGTACTGTACTGTAATTAAAAAGAGGACAGTACTTTTACTGGTACTGTACTGGAATTTTTTTGGACAACCAGCATAGTACTGGTACTGGAATAAAATTTGAGTACTGTAACAACACTTATTGTTACCAATGTGTTTGTATTGAAAGTATATCTCCTGGTTTTCTTAGTGTCAAGTGGCCTGCCTCAGGGCAGTATTCTTGGTCCATTATTGTTTCTTATTTAAGTTAACGATCTATCAAATGGTATGAATCCTGGTACGCATATTAAAATGTATGCAGACGACACCAAACTCTGCGATATTAAACAAATTAAATAAATGAATCCAATAATGCTTTTGAAAATAACTTTAATCAGTGGTCAAATATGTGGCAACTGAATACAGCATTTAACCAGTGCAATGTTTTATACATTGGTGAAATTAACAACCGCGATTTGTATCATCTTGAACATAACATTTTGGATCCATTGTCTACCATTAAAGATTTATTCTCTGTTGGCTACCTCCTGAAAAAAATTTTTTTTCAAAAATTTTGGGGGGTTAGCCCCAAAATTGCCAAAATTTACAGTCAATTTTTTTCAGCCAAATTCCTAACTTTTTACCATATGGGGCTTTGCGTCTGAAGATTTTTTCGCAGATTGCGAATATTTTTCTGAGCTCAAAAATATATAATTTGTTAGGGGTAAACTACCTGGGTCGGGTACCCCAAGAGGTTAAAGGGGGTCGATTTCACGATTTTTGGTAAAAATCTTTGTATGGGGGACACATTATGCATATTTTGGCATCATGCTCAAAAACTGTTAGAGCCACAGGCTTGCGACCGAGGGGAATTTATGCGGAAATTTTGGTTTTGGTGATAGTCCAAAAAAAATCTTGATGCCCTAAGGCACTGCAATGGCTGACCCCTAAAAATAAAACTTTTGACACAGCTCCTCTACATAGACGAGCAATTTTAAAGCTCTCGGCGTGCTGATTTTAAAAAAATAAAAATTTTTTTATAAATAGTCGGGTAACTAAAATACGGACCCCTTTGTACCCCCAAAATTAGTAAGAGTGATTTTTCTGTTTTTATTATTTATAAGCCGTGTTTATATTCGTTTGAAAGCTCTATGTGTGCTAATTTTAAAAATATTATTTTTAGACTAAAATTTTTTATGGTTACCCGGTTACATACCCCCAAATACCCCCAAATTAAAAAAATGGTAATTTTGTTCTTTTTTTATTTTAAGTGACATGTTTATACTCATATGAACGCTCTCGACGCACTGATTTCAAAAATATAGTTTTTTTAATTTTCTTCAGTGGTTACCCATTTTTGCACCCATCAATGTACCCCCTAAAATTCTTAAGAGGTGATTTTTTTATAATACCGTCATGTTTATACTCATATCAAAGCTCACAACACGCTGATCCCAAAAATATAAAGTTCAACTCGATTCACCCACTGGTTACCATTTTCACAACCCATAATGTACCCCCAAAAAATTTTAGGGAATCATTTTTATATATTTATTGTAATACAGTTTTGGTTGTACTCATATCAAAGCTTTCGGCACGCTGATGCCAAAAAAATTATTTTTAACTCGATTCACCAAACGGTTATTATTTTTACAACCCACAATGTACCCCAAAAATTTTTAGGGGGTTATTTTTATGTATTTGTTGTAATGCCGTCTTGTTTATACTCATATTAAAGCTTTCGACACGCTGATGTCAAAATTATAAATTTTAATTCAATTCACCCAATGGTTACCATTTTTACAATCAACAATATACCCCCAAAATTTTAGGGTGAATTCAGTGAAATTTATATTTTTGAGATCAGCGTGTCGAAAGCTTTTATATGAGTACAAACAAGACGGTATTACAATAAATATATAAAAAAGACCCCCTAAAAATTTTTGGGGGTACATTATGGGTTGTAAAAATGGTAACCATTGGGTGAATCGAGTTGAAATTTATATTTTTGGGATCAGCGTGTCTAAAGCTTTTATATGAGTACAAACAAGACGGTATTACAATAAATATATAAAAAAGACCCCTAAAAATTTTTGGAGGTACATTTTGGTTGTAAAAATGGTAACCATTGGGTGAATTGCCATTTTTTAAATTTGGGGGTATTTGGGGGTATTTAACCAGGTAACCGTAAAAAATTTTAATCTAAAATTAATATTTTTCAAATCAGCAGAGATAGAGCTTTCAATTAATTATAAACACTGTTTATAAATAATGAAAACAAAAAATCACCCCTTACTAATTTTGGGGGTACAAAGGAGTCTGTATTTTGGTTACCTAACCAATTAGAGCAAATATTTTTATATTTTTGAAATCAACACGCCGAGAGCTTTAAAATGATACATTACTCGCCTATGTAGAGGGGCTGTGTCAAACTTTTATTTTTAGGTGTCAGCCATTGCAGTGCCTTAGGGCATCAAGATTTTTTTGGGACTATCACCAAAATGTAGGACTTAAATTTTCGCATAAATCCCCTCGGTCTCAGGCCTGTGGCTCTAACAGTTTTTGAGCATGATGCCAAAATATGCATAATGTGTCCCACACAAAGGTTTTTAGCAAAAATCGTGAAATTGATCCCCTTTAACCTCTTGAGGTACCCGACCCAGGTAGGTTCCCTTAACAAATTATATATTTTTGAGCTCAGGAAAGTATGGGAAATTTGCAAAAAAAATTTCAGACGTAAAGCCCCATATGATAAAAAGTTAAAAATTTAGCCAAAAAAAATTGACCATAAATTTCGGCAATTTTGGGGCTAACCCCCCAAAAGTTTTAAAAAATTTTTTTCAGGAGGTAGACAAAAGTACAAGGACCTTAACGCGAGATATTTGCATATTGATCGCGGTACGTTCAAAAGTTATAAGACCACAAACAAAAAAATTTTTGTCACATTTTTTAATTTCTGATGATCTTAAGCTCTCTGTATACTGTAAACACATAGCAAAAAAAGCTCTCATGAAAACTTAATTGCAATCATGGAAGGCGCAGGAGCGCTCACTAAGATTTAGCCTCAAGACGCGGGACAACAAAAACTGGGGCAGCAGGTAATTTTTGTAATTTATGTTCATCTTCGTCTTCTTCTTATTATTATTTTGATTTCAAAAAATATATAATTCCAATCATCAGTGGTGCTGGGGAGCCACACACTTCGATTTAGCTAACGGCACTGTGCCAACTACAATTAGAGAACATGGATAAATTTTGTAATTCATGTTCATTATCTTCTTATGTTGTTTTTTTACTTCAAAAATATAATTGCAATTAATGGTGGTGCGGAAGTGTCACACTGTGATTTAGGCTTACTCCACATCGCCAACTATAATTAAAGGACGTGGGTAAGTTTTGTAATTAATGTTTATTTTTTCTTCTTGTTAGTTTTTATTTCAAAAAATTTAATTAAATTGCTTTTGGGAGGCTCCCAACGCTAGGGCACAGAAAAAAATATGTGATGAAGGAGCCACAACTGGATGTGAGACTTTGTTTTGGAGACCAAAAAAAAATTTCACTAGTAGGAAAAGAACACGGGTCACCTTTCCTTGAAATTTGAACATGTTCTTTAAAGTTCAGAGCGTTACCACTGCACCAAAGGGGCATTCGTTTTTTTTATTAAACCATTTTTTATATTCGCAAGTAGTCTTGAAACGTCACGTCAAGAAGGTTGTTCCTCGTTAATTACTGTATATAACACTGTTGAATCTAATTAAAGTAATTTTACAAATAAACACTCTGGCCCAAACACGCTTTTCAGAAATTATTTAGTGTTAGAAGGTCTTAAGAAGTCAGCCAATAAGGATTCAGAATTTGAATTTTTGACAACCAATGAACACAGAGCGGGTCATAATCATTTAGGAGATCTTTTTCATAATCGCGCCATTTTTTGCGCTGATTGTGTTCCATGAGTTTGTTAGGGTGGGACGTCTTAACGGTGGGAATATTTAGGTCCTCTCACAACCTCTCCCACGGAGCAAAATCTGATCACGTGATAACGAAAACCATATGACATTATAGAGCTCTTTATATGCCGAGGTGAACAACATCTTTTAAAAGTAATAAACTAACCGTTTTTAATGGTCCATTTTTGAATTTCGGTTTTGGTACAATCTTCGTTAGTAAAATAATCTTCCCTTTTTAACATTTTCGCATATAAATCATTCACACTAATAAGAATAATTTTACAAAAAATGTTTAATCGCATAGAAAACTTTTCCAGTTTTAAGTTTGACACTTTTAGATTTTCCAAAGTATTCTTCAGATATCTTTGAGATTCAATAATCAGCGTACCGTTTAAATCCTAAAATAATTTTTTTTTATAAAATGATGCAAGCTAAAAAAAAATAGTAAAACAAATATTTACCATCTTACAAACGGAACACATTTTTACAGATAAACTCGATTTGATAACCAGGGAAAAATAGTTGTTATCATATCGGTGTCCTGCGGGTTTTTAATGCATTTAGAATTTTTAATGCTAACTAGAACTACTTTAATTAGTAAAAAAATATAGAAAATGGAACAAGCACATAGGAGAAAGTTTTATGGCAGTCAGGAGGTGACAGGACTAGTTGTTTTAAAAAAAAGTCACCCACCGGCCCAATTCGTTAGTACAAAAAATTTTGGTTTACCCTTTAATTTTGGCAACAAAATTCTTGGCCCAGCCAACTCAGAACTCACTTACAAAGTCTGAAGCACATACAACGATTTTTGTACATGGTTTTTAAAATAAAATTAAAGATTAGATGCCGAAGCGGCGCTAGGAAACAACGCATTCAGCATAATATTTTTTGAAAAAAATGTCTTTACAATGTTTATGAATCTACAAATTCTACAAACCTATTTACCTAGCATAACAAACGTGGGTTGGTGGTCCCGCTACAATATGAAAAGCCTTTCAGATTAAAGGCAAGTTTTTATTTTTATTAATTAAAAAAATAACATAAGAAACACTTTAGATACTTTAAAATTTAGACAAAAAGACTTTAACTTTACACTTTAGATAAAAAATAACTTAAAACAGTAATACAAGATTGCTAAAATTTTTGAAATTGTTTTGATATGTTGAACGGTGGGAACCGAAGTTTAACACAGAATAAAAAAACAGTCGATAAAATATTTATTGAATAAATTACATTACTAAAATGGTGCAACGTTTTGGTGATATTGAATTACCATCATCAGGCAGTACAAAGTACATAAAAGCGGTTAAAACCACAAGTATAAACAGATTGAGATATAAAACAAAGTTTTTTGAACAATACAAATATAAATATGTAATATAAAACTCGAATTAAAAATAATACATTTTTGAAAAAAAAAACTCAAAAAAAAAAGTTTTTTGACATTTTTTGTAAAGCTTTAAAACAAAAATTGGGTAAAACAAATAAATCTGTAAAAAATATTAAAAAAACGCATTACAAGAAGATAAATACCGTTAAAAACTTAAATGGATTTTTTTTAATTAAAAAAATTTAAAACTTAAATGTGAAAAAAAAAATTTGTAGAAAGGAAAACAAAAAGACGTTTTAAAACAAACGCAAAAAACAGCCTAATAAGAAGCGAATAAGATACTATGCCAATTCACATGCAGTACTTGCAGTAGTATCTACACGGGCAAAACTATACGCTATTTTACCACCAGGTTATTTGAACACCTTGGGAGAAGTCCTCCTTTAACTACAAGACTATTTCGACATAGGGCGTTTTATGCAGTGAAATCCTAATACACTTTAAGCTGAAAGTCGAAATTAAATTAATATTTAAATGAAGATTTCTATGGAGAATCACGACGGTTAATTTAATGTACACAAAGGTCTCGAAAAGATTTAAAAATAATTTGTATATGACGTTGGTTAACGAAAAAATTACACGATCATAATATAACGAAAACAACATAAACATAAAACAATTTTTATAGACAAACAGCTGGTTGTGTATATTTTTTCTTCCTTATTTTTTCTGGTCGTATACTAATTATTTTCAAATTGTTTTGTGACCTTTGTCTTCATTGAATTACCTGTCGTAATTCTCCATTAATTTTGCAGTGTAAAATTGTGTAAAAACTCAATGCAAAATATAAATCTGGTTGATCTGTAATAATGTAGTTATTATAATGCTTTTTTTTATAAAAATGCGAACATAAGAAATAAAATTACAATAATAATATAGCACCGCCTCTATAAGTAGAATTTTACTCAAAAGCAGCAGATGCTCTTGTGGTCTAGGGGTTAAGGTGGACGGCCTCAAACTGCAAGGCTGGAATTCGAACCCCAATGGAATATTTTTTTTTAACTTTCAGAACTGGGGTGTATAAATTATAATTAGTTTTTTCTCTTTGTGGTAGGGTATCGGGCTTAATTTCGGCCAGGCCTTAATTTCGGCCACAAATTTAGGGTGTTAGAAAATTGGCTTATTTTTAAAACACAAAAAAACTAGCAAAAAGTAACTGGATGAATGACGAATAAAGTGTTTTTGCAAAAGTTTTTTATTTTTGTTATTCAACACTATCAACATTTTTACAAAAAGTGATTTTTTTGTGATTTTTTAAAATTTTGCTTTGCGTTTAAACTGCATCAATTTTAGAACAAAGCACAATATAACCTTAAAATATTTTCTTTTCAGGGGCTTAAAGTTGTTAATTTTCATGTTTAAAATCACTTTGCAACGCGTTAACTAACTGCGCATTTTAAGATTCTGTTAATTTCGGCCACCTTAAAATTTAGGTGAAAGAACCTGCTAATTTTTACTTTTTACTTTCTACTTTTTACTTAGTTTTTAAATATCGTACTACCGTATTTATAAAGAATTTTTTTGCTCGTTTGACTTTTTTTGACGTTTTTTAAGCCAAAAATAAAAAAATCATAAAAAAAATACAGGTTAGTAAAACTTGTTTTTTTATAGAGTTAGCTCTTTTATTACTTGTGTGTGGCATTTTAGTTAGGCCCTTCGAAAGCATGAGTTCGTGAAACATACAAAAATTCGGTCGTCCAGAAACGTTTTAACTTCCGAAGATTTGAAAGCCGGCCTTTCACCGGTTTCAAGTTTTCACATAATTATTTAAAGTCTTGCTAATAACTATTAAAGTTTGCAAACTGAACAAAATTAAATTATATGTACAAAGAACAATACCTTAGAAAAAATTTGCAACCTTTAAAAATTTTTATTGTTTAGTTTGGCAATAGTGATAGCCAGTTTTTTTCTAGGTGGACGGAATTACTGGCTCGCGCTTTTATTTCGGCCACTAAAAAAACATTAAACCTCCACTGATCTTTAAGTGTAACAAAAATTTTAAACTTTTGTACTGGAATAACAAAAATAGCCATTGTTTGAATTTAGACCAAATTTTGGGTCGATTGGAAAAACCAGAAAAAACTTATCCAAAAATATTAAAAAAAAGTGGCCGAAATTAAGTCAATTACCCTATTTAGAGAATAGTTGCAAAATACTTACAGTGCTTTTTTTAGAAAATTATTCTTTGAAAAATCATTTTTGAAAAAAAAAATCCGCAACAATAATGCAAAACAATATTTTTTGGCTGATATTATTTTTAATATTTAATTTATTATATATTTTTAATATATAAAACAATATTTTTAAACAATATTTTTTTTGGATTTTTAATTTAAAAACACAACAATATTATTACAGAAGAAGAAATTAAACAGTGGACTCCATGAAACTTTTTACATTACAGCACATTGGTTTTAATTTTTTGTGCCAAAAACTAAATATCTATATCAAAAATCCAATATCAACATCAATCACTAGCATGTCTATTTTCTTTCTTATTTTGTTAATACCAATCAATAATCAATTAATTCTTTTTTTTAAACATCTAAAAAGATCTGAATTCTTTGTTTATTAAATTTAATTTGATAAGTTTAAATAAACAATACGTCCCGATAAAAAAAAGTAAAAACATGACTTCATGGGGATTTGAACTCCCGCCATTGCAGTCTGAGTCCGTCCGCCTTAACAAATAGACCAAAAGAGCATCTGCTGACTTTTAAGTAAAATCAAAAAATATTATTTTTTATGTTCACATTTTTACAAAATTAAACTATAATAACTGTACATTATTACAAATCCAATCAGATTTATGTTTTGCATTCAGTTTTTACATATAATTTCACACTGCAAAATTAATAGAAGTTTTCATTTAAATATTATTTTATTTTAACTCTCAGCTTAAAGTTTATTGAAATTTCACTGTGTAAACCGCCTTATTGTAAGAAATTATTGCTGTATCTGCACCGCCTAGTGCTAATTGCAGATCACCAACCGTGCCAAAAAATATTATTTCTCTAACCAACATGTTACCTATCGCTGGAAGTAGTTCCTCAGGAGTCCGTTTTAGGTCCATTTTTGATCTATATTAATAATACAGTAGATTGCGTTAGTTATTCACAAATAAAATTCTTTGCAGATGATGCGAATGTTTACATAAGTTTTTCTTCTAATGACAAGAAAGATAAAACAGAAAGTCTACAAGAAGATCTTACAAGGATTGCTAAATGGTCTGCCTTCTGGCAGCTTCAGTTGCCAGAAAATAAATGTGAAGTTCTTCACGTCAATTCGAGAAAAGACAAAAGAAATAAGGACTATATCATTGGAGATAAAACTTTTGCCAAAGTAGAAGTGAAAAAAGACTTAGGTATCAATGTGTCTGAAACAATAAAATTTTCTTATCACCACAATTTCTAAAAAAATTCGGAAAATTTCATCACTTATACTTAGAACTTTTCATTCTAATAACATTAAAAACTTGACTTGCGCGTACGCTAGATACATGAGACCAATGTTGGAATATGGAAGTGCAATTTGGAATCCATATTTAAAGCAGGATATTGACGTACTTCAACGTGTCCAGAAAAATTTCACACAAAGAATGTTTAAAAAATGTAATTTTGCTGTACAATTAATGACAATAGATTAAAATTTCTGAACTACAGAAGCTAAGTAAAAGATATAATGTTATAGATGTTTCAAAATATTATAAAATTATTCACTTCAAAATTAATATTGATCCCAATGATTTTTTTGATTTCAATCAAAATTGTACTGGATGTCATTCATTAAAACTAAAAATGCAAAAATCTAGAATAAATAACCCTTAGTTCTATTTTAGCAATAGGATTGTTTCCAAAACGAACGCTCTTTCTGAAAAACAAGTTTCCGCTAAATTGTTAAAGAATTTAAAAACAGTATCTCAAACGGCTCATAATAGTGCTTATCAATTTAAGCCTTTGGGTCATTTTTCAGTAAACCACGTTTCTATGTTTGTGTTCAGTTAGCACTCTAATCAAAAATAAAGAATAGAATAAATAAACTCTAATCAAAGATAAATGCTCAAAATGCAACCAGAAGCCTCATGATGTTCACAACCTTTTCAACTGCACCAAAAATCCTACCACAATAAAAGTAGAAAGCCTTTGGCTTCAACCTGCAAAGACAGTAGTATTTCTGGAGGAAATCACGTGAGGGAAACTGGCTATGCAATCAATCAATCAATTAACACAGTTTACATATTAAAATTATAATTACTATATTAATAATTTCATGGTTTGTTCTTTTATTGTTAGTAACTGGAATAAACTTGATTGACTTGGAATAAAATAATTTAAATTGTTTTTCTGGTGGATACGACCCACCTAGTACTGATTAATACCTAGTTAGTACCTAGTTCTTCATTTTGAGGAAGTTGATAAAGCTGCTAAATGGGGTCCACAGAAAGAGTGGGGTGATATTGTTCATTTTTATTTTGATGGAGCTGCGCAGAAAGAATACAGAAGCTTACGTCAAGAAACCCAGATTTTTGAAAATAGAGATCCTAGTTTTGCTGAAATAAAACCACATTTAAACAGCCCTTATAGAATCGGAAAGTTTTTACAGTGCACAGCTATATCAGCCACATAGGCAAAAGCCTAATGAAGAAATTTCGCAATATGTAAAAGATATAGATTTCTGTTGGAAAAGCGCATCCCATGGGAGGGTCCGGCACAAAAGAGTTCCGGCACAAAAGAGTCCTGAGAAAAATCGCAGCTGGCACAAAAGAGTCCTGGCACAAAAGAGTCCCGTCACAAAAGAGTCCTGGAGAAAATGCATTCATGCGCCCAAGCGCTGCGAGCGCTGAAGTCGGCACAAAAGAGTCCTGGCATAAAATCAATTTTTCACAGCTGAGATACAATGTTCACACCTCAGCTGTCTTCCAGTTTTTTTTTGTTTTTTTAATTAGCATCTTAAGAGGTTGTGTGAAGAATTACGCCGGTAAAAAATTTATGTTTTTAAGTATTTTTATTATTTAGTTATTAATACGCTCAAAGTTTTGTAAAGTATTTAAAAAATTAGAAAACATGTGTTTGGGTTTGTGTGTGTGTTGTGTTGGGTCATGTGTTGTTTGGGTATAAATTATGTAATATTGAATTAGTGTTTTTTGTCATAATTGAGTAACAGAATCATGTCTAAATAAGCATTTTAGTTGGGATAAATTTTTTGTTCATAGTTAAAATATTACAATTTTTCTGAAGTAAGTGTTTTGGTCGTAATTGTAAGGACAACCAGATGTTTTTAATTTAATATGGCTTTAAATAACCTTTAAATCTTAAGGACTTTTAGAATAATCACAAATTTGTTTTATAATTCGTTTTAAGTTAAAAATTAAAAAAAATATGTTATAAACATTTTTAAAAATATTATAAAAGATTACAACAGAATTCCAAATGTACAGAAAGATTTTGCATGATGATTATATTAATAATGGGAGGTGAGATAAAAATGGATACCACAAATACCTAAAAAGTAGTTATATAATGAATAAAAAACACATAAAAAAGTAAATTTTAATAAAAAATTAAATTGTAATAAAAAAATTGAATTAAATAAATATTCTAGCAAAAGACGAAACAAAGTTTCGAAAAAAAGCCTTATATTAAATGGAATAGTATAAAGCTACATAAGTCTAAAAACTAAATGCCAGAAAAGACTGAAACAAGTCTTTTTAAAACCTGTAAATTAATAACAGATTTTGTGAAATTTTCAGAAAAACAAAACCGAATAAAAACGTTACATGTAAAAGCTTTAGTTGGCGTTTTTTAACCATTAATAAAATTTAATTCACATAAATTTCTCTCAAAGTGGATTAACTTTTACATGAGTTAACCAGCTGTAAATACCACAGTATTAGTTAAGTCACACGTCGTCAAAACGATACAAAAAAAGTATAACGCAAGCGTCACAGTAGCTATGAAAAATTTCTGTCAAAATAAGTTATCGCATTGCGCATTAAATTTTGTAATTTAACATTATTTTCGTATAAAGCAAAACATACCCCCATATTTCATTATTATTATTTCATTTATTTATATTTTTACTTCTTATTCTACTCCACTATTTTGTGTCTTAACAGGCGCCTGGGGCTTAATATTTTCGTTGCTTTACCTCCGTACACTTTTTCATTGTATGTCAGCTGTTAAAAATTGATTTTATGCCAGGAATCTTTTGTGCCGACCTCAGCCCTAGCAGCGCTTTGGCGCATGAACGCATTTTCTCCAGGACTCTTTTGTGCCGGGACTCTTTTGTGCCAGGACTCTTTTGTGCTAGCTGCGATTTTTTCAGGACTCTTTTGTGCCGGGACTCTTTTGAAGGTGAGCCCCCATGGGACAAGCTTTTAACCTACAGTCTTGGTCTCGTGTAAAGCCCATTTCAAACGATACATCGTTCAGAACGTTTTTCAAACTTTTTGCCGTTGGACCATTGACGCAGCTTTTGAGAAAGAAAAGCGCGAAAGACTAAAAAATGTTAGTCAGGTATTTCCTATATACAGGGCGCGCTGATTTGCGGCCGTTAAAAAGCCCATGAGTGAAAAAATTATTACCGCATATTAAGTTATTATAAGCATGATTAAAACAAGTTTAGTTTCTATTAATATATTTAATAATTTAGAACTGTTTCTGAAATTTATTTATTTATTAGAGATCATTATCTTTTGGGCCAGCAGATAATCTCAATCCTTGTCCAAAATATTTCGTTGTAAAAAAACTAAAGTTTCTTTGAGTATGCAAGAAAAAAAGGGCAGAGTCCATATGCTGCTTACTATTAAATAAACAAATCGGTGTTGCACCAAACTGAGAAATCCCTGCCCATATATGGAGTGTCCAAGGTATTAAACGTTTTTTTGAGTGTCCAAGGTATTAAACGTCTATAATTTCAATTAAACACTTTTTTCATTTGAGATGTCACATCTTTTAAAACTCAAATAAATTTACTATTATTAGAAAAAACTTATTTTCTGAGCACCCAAGCAAACTAAATTATTTTCCCAAAATTATTAAAAACTTTAAAAAAATCATCCCAAATAAATGTGGATAAATTAACTTAAAACATATTTTTATGTTTAATTAAACTTGAAATTGCTCATTTAAGATGCGAAACTTTGTTCTTTGTTTTATTTAGCCAGAACTCCTAGGCATTATATGGAGCGTACAATGCAAACATCACTACATCAAAGAACGTTTTTGATTTAATCATATTTTGCAATGTTTAGTGGAATAACTAATAAACAAACAAATTTAAAAAAAAACACTTCTTATTTTAAACATTATTAACAGAAACTAAAAGTTGTTTTAAACACCCTTATAATAACTTAGTATGCGGTAATGTTTTTCACTCAGGGATTTTATTAAGGGCGCAAATTAGCACGCCATTTGTATAGGAAATACCCAACTAAAATTTTTCAGCCTTGCGCGCTTTTCTCTCTTAAACGCTGTGTTCATGGTCAAATGGTAAAACGTCTGAAAAACGTTCTGAATGATTTATCGTTTGATATGAGCTTTACACAAAACCAGGGGTCGCATTCTGAAGAGACCCTTATATTTTACCCCAATAAATCCATTTCAATGAAAATAAAAAAATAAATATATATTGTAAATAAATGAACCTGCCGCATATGGGAGAGAAAATGTTTGCAAAGAATTTTTTTAAATTTTTTTTGTCGCGCCACAAAATCACCTCCCGCAAAATAAAAAAAAATAATCAATGCGCGTATTATATTTTTTATTAAATTAATCCTATGGGAGAAAATATTTAACCACCTTTCGAGTTGGATAAATTCTTATTCTTAAAACAATAAAAAAAATTTAACCCGACTTTTACCAGGGTAAAATTGATTTTTCACTAGCATCCTTAAGCACGTAAAAAAAGTTACCCTGGGGTAACTTTTAACCGGGCGTCAAAATGCGACCCTAGGTCTGTAGCTGCGCAAAAAAAACTAAGATTACAGGTTTTCATAAATAATTTGCTACCATTTTTTAGGACCAAGCTTATGGCCAAAAAACCACAATCATTTCAGAAAATTGTACAAACAGCTTTAAAAATAAAAGCCCAAAATTGGCTGGTAAATAGATCGTTCAACCCCACATCTGGTATGCGTGACGATGAACCGTTGTGACTAAGTGGGAACACAAGTTTTTTACATACAAATTTTTCAATTAATTATTTTTCTGTTGGACAACGTCCAAAAGTGGCAAACTTGAATCCCGAGTTTAAATATAAGAATGATGAATAATAGTAATGCAATTAAAATGTAAGATAAAACGTTTATTCTTGACACCATTAATTAGAGCTTTCGAGTATAACTATACTCATCATCAGTAATACATCTAAATAAATATAATATTAAAATACAATTCAAATTAGATAAATTACAAAAAAGGTATACAAAAAATTAGTAAAAAAGACAAAAAGTACATAAACTACATGAAAAATGAAAAATTAAAATATATAAATTAGATTTATAGCAGAAAAGAAAAAAAAAGAAGTACAAAACTACAAATAAATATTAAAACGTGCAGATAAAAGCAGTAAAATAAAGACAAGATACAGATAAAACACACAATAGGATAAAAAAGTAAACACAGATAAAAATGCAGAAAGGTCAAATAAATCTGAAACATCAAAAAACATAGTTACGGGAAAAACAAATAAGACAATGCCTACTAAACAACATTATTTTAAACTAAAAAAAGCCAAATCCATACTAGAAATTTTTTTTTTGGCGGGGGGAGGGCAATAAAACGGGGGGCATTTCCAGACCGTGCACAGGTTTGAATATCTATTGGTAATAAATTACAGTAAAAATACCAACATTTAACAATAGAAATACATTTACCTTTTAAAATTTATGGGGCCCCTCTGGTGAAATTGAGTTGTCTAGATTAAAAATGTCCAGTTTATCTTTTAAACATTTAACCCTTTTATGACATTCCTCAAATTGCAAGCTTTGCAATGATACCTCATTTAACCTAATTTTTTCTGCGATTGGGGAGAAGGGTCCATCCCCCTTCTAGTGAAAATGTGTTGTTCCGTATAAAGATGTTTATGTTCATATGTGCAAAAAAAACACAATGGGATAAGTTTAAGCCAATTCAACGACAAATACTTTTTCAACTTCCAATGTCCATAGAGCCCTCGTTATGTGCAAATGCGTAGTCCAGTCTAAGGATGTCCATGGAGTTTTTTGTCAATTTCAACACCTTTTTGACATTCCTCGACCTGTAAGCTTTGCAATAATATCTCATTTAGCCCAATCCCTTTTGTGGTTGAGGAGAAAGATAATCCCCCTTTTTAGTAAAACAAACGTGGTCCAACTTAAAATAGTCCATGTTGATTTTTCCAAAAAAACATATATATTGTGGCTTTACAATGGCTAATTACTCTTCTAAAAAGCTTAAGCCAATGCCAAGACAAAATTTTTTTAACTTCCACAATCCATAGGTTTTTTATCCCTCTTTTATCCTTCTTTTTATCCATCCCTCTTTAAGTGAAAATGCGTTGTCAAGTCTAAAAATTTTTATGTAATTTTGAAAATTCAACCCTTTTATGACATTCCTTGAAATTTAAGCTTTTGCAATGATATCTCATTTAAGCATCCTTTTTGTGGTTAAGGAAAAAGTTAGTTGCCCCTTTTAGTGAAAAAACCTTGTCCAGCATAAAGATTCCATGTTCATTTTCCCAAAAACATGATATTCTGGCTTTAAATTGGCAAATTACTCTTACCAATAAGTTTGAAGCAATTCTAAGATAAAAAATTTTTTAACTTTCAAAGTCCATAGGGCCCTGTTTTTTTTTGTTTGTAAGCTTTGCAACGATATCTTATTTAGCCCAATTTTTTGCTGGTTGAGGAGGAAGGTTGTTACCCTTTGTAGTGAAAAAACGTTTTCTAGCATTAAGATGTCCATGTTAATCTTACCAAAAAACGTGACATTTTGGTTTTAAATTGGCTAATTACTCTTTTCAATAAGTTCAAGCCAATTCAAAGACAAGAAAAATTTTGATTTTCAAAATCCATAGGTTTCCTTTTTGTAAAAATGTTTTGTCCAGGCTAAAGATGTCCATGCAAAATTTTTTTAATTTAAACCCTTTATGACATTCCCCGGACTGTAAGCTTTGCAATGATATCTCATTTAGCCCACTCCCATTTGTGGTTGGGGAGTACAGTAATCCCCTTCTTTAGTGAAAAAAACGTTGTCCAGTACAAAGATTGTCCATGTTCATGTTTTCCAAAAAAACATGATATTCTGGCTTTACATTGGCTAATTACTCTTAGCAATAAGTTTAAGCCGATTCCTAGACAAAAAATTTTTTAAGTTCCAAAATTCAAAATTTTTTGGTGAAGCATAAGGATCTTTTGGTGAAGCATTTTTTGTCTAGCATAAGGATTTCCATGTAAGTTGTTTCAAAATTTTACGACAACCCTTTTACAACATTCCCTGGAGTATAAGCTTTCCAACGATACTTCATTCACCTTAATCCATTGGGTGGTTAGGGAGGAGTTAGGGAACACACAGACAGACACACACGCAGACATTAGGACTATTTATATATAGATTAATGGTCCATTAACTTTATTGTGATAAAGGACTACTGTTTGCTTTCCATAAACTGGATGAATCAAAAATGAAACTTGTTTCCTACAAAGCAATACATTCAAGCAATTAAAACCCAAATCTGGGAAAATCAAAACCTGACATAAATAAAATCCGCATATTGGTCAACCTATCGTGTGTTAGAAGGGGAACATAAGTACTTTTGGTTTGACTATTGTCGCACTCAGCGAAATTTTGTCATACAAAAAGGCAAATTAGCTACAATGAATGGGGATTGAATGACTTCAGATCTTGGTAACACAGGATTATGTTACGCTGCTTATCCAGGATGTCTTTTAGATGGAACACAAAGATTGGTATGGAATAAAAAATTACTGAGAAAAGTGCATTTGAAAAGGTGTCTCAAAATTTCAAATTAAAATCAAATCAGCATCTCAAATCAAAATATTATCATTGAAAATGTAGAAGGTGCCTTTACAATTGACTATAAACGACAGGGTACTGTAACCTGTCTGCACAGTAATGCTCAAAGTTTTCAAACCTCACTACAAAGTTCATCATTTGTAATTGATCGTCTTTGTCATGTCGCTTTAATGGCTGGAAAACATGATATATTTTCCTAGGAACAGATATCTTATCAAAGCTTGGACTAGGGCTTTAAAAATACCGGTTTGGGCAGTTTAATTAAATATCAATAAAATACTTGCGTTAAAAATCTAATTGAATCAAATACCAATAAATACTGCCCAAAATTTTCTAATTAATTGAATACCAATAAATATTAATTGAATACTTGCCTTTTTTTTACTAAAAAATACCAAAAAAATACTTCAAATTTTTTTCAAATTAAAAGGAACAAATCAAAATATTGTTTTAATAATTATTATTAATTCTAATAAAATTGAAAAATATTAAGAAAAACAATATCATAAGGACCATACTTCACAAATTACTGATTAATGAAATAGTGAATACAACATTGGAAAAGTTTATAATCAATAAATATAAAAATTTTAGTAAAAAAGACAAACAACACAGCAGAACTGATAATTTTACACAAAATTTACAACCATCATAATTTAAAAAATCCCCTGAAAATTCCCCCAAGTTTTGACCAATTCCCCCAAGTTTTTCCCCCAACCCCCAAGTCGAAATTTTCTCCCCCAACTGGCAAAAAATTCCCCTAAAACTAGGGAAATTTCCCCTGACCTGGAAACCCTGCCCAGAACACTTTTGTTTAGACTGAGAAATCTAATTGAGTAACCAGAGGTACACTGCTTGCACGTTATTGTGTGTTCCGCCCTGTCTTGTGTATTGAGAAAACCGGTTTTTATGCACACGCAGGAAAAGTATTTAATTAGCATTTTATTGGTATTCATTTACTATTTCGGCATTTAAATGCCAATGACTTATTTTTTGGCATTCCAATACCAACGACTTATTTTTTTGGTATTCGAATAAAATCGGTTCCTATTCTGGTATTTGAATACTACGAAGTATTTGATTATCTCAAAATCAATTGAATCCAATACCAATAAATACTGACCTTCCAAAAATGGTATTGAATCAATTAAATAAATACTGACCCCCAAAAATTGGTATTTTTTTGGCATTCAAATACTAATTGAAGTATTTTTTTAAGCCCTAGCTTGGACCAATAGCTATTGCGCAAAATTTTATGAGTTTTAGTAAAAATAATTATTAGAACCTAGTAAATTCAGATTTGACAATATTGCCCACCACTACAAAGACAATGAAAACAGTTATAGTACCTGCATGAGAAACCTTTTTGATAAAATGTCAACTTGATGACCAATACACCTTAAAAAAACCTTTAATATTTGAACCTAACTACAAAAAATTGTAAAGCTTTGTTTATTTATCAAACAACAATTGTAAATTCAATGACCACAAATTATATTTATTTTTAACCCTACAAGAATGCCTATCCAATTATACAAAGCAAGGCACTGTGGAACCAACTTTCTCACAAAATTTAAACGAGCCCTTTATTAAGTCTTGCACTTTAATTAAAATGGACGAATTAAAAAACAAACACGCACATTATCACACATACGGAAATAATAAATAAAATTGCACGGTAATATGAAAAAGGTCCACCGGTAATAAAATGCAAGTAACAGAAGAGTATAACAAATAAATTTTCAAATATAAAAAGAATACGGCGAAGTATAACAAGAATTTGGCGGATGAACTGGGAGGCAAAGAACTGGGAGCAAGTCACCCTCTGGATTAGAACTCAAACCTCCAACTAACTGATTTTCTGACGAGTGGATCATTGAATTAATTCACTGATTAATCCAACTGGTTTCCCAGTCAGTGTTCCCCATTTTAGTCCGCTTAAAAACCAAGGTTTAAAAGTTATCTTCTTGAAAAAAAACCTCCTAAGTTCCTATAAACTCAACGTCCTACTCGCTTTTAATACTTAACCATTTTTTTTATTTCTGCGACGTGAACACGTCCACCACAACTACTTGTAAAGGCATTACGCACGCTGCTCCTGCTAAAACGTCCAAACAAGTTCCTTCGCTCAGTGGCTGGTTTGTCAGCACATGCTACATTGTTCCGGGGCGAAAAATATTGCATTGGTAGCTCTGACCAGTTTTCCTATTAGGCGAGACGTCAGACACAACAGGGGGACCAAATAATACACTAAAGTGGGAGAGTCCTAGACTCAACATCTTACTTATTAATTACTTTCCACCGCATTTAACCTAACACTTTAACATTAAATTACAAATTACAAAAACAGAAACAATTACAATTAAAATTACACCATAAACAAATGGTATACTAAAATAACTGTATCACAATAAAGTTAGCAAATTCCTAAAAATAAAAACATGATTAAATAATCCTAAATTAAAATAAAAAAACGGCTGCGGTTTTTGGAACCAAAGCTAAAGTCTTCCAGGCTGAAATTAAGGGCGTAACCGCGTTCCGCCAGGAAGAAATAAACAATAAATCCCCCAGCGAGAAAAATTAAAAAAAAAGTTTTCAGCGGTTATGTAACCAATTATTACTTAGTTGCGTCATGTGTTTCTCTGCACGTGATATTTTCTCAAAGAACGAGTGGTTACTTTACCACTCATCTATTTTCACCCTGATAGAATTCATCTTTAACTTAAAAATATATTTTTTGAACTATTTATTTACTTAAAGCTAAACTTAAATTTCTTAGAATGATTTTTAACCTATCTTCACAAAAAGAAACATTACTATGAATTTTTAAAATGCAGATGTTTTTGCTACAAATAATTTTGAGCTTGGTTGTAACAAAAATATATTGCACAAAATAAATATTCCTCACTTCACCAATATTCAACAAAAACCTTATCCTGTCTGTGCTGTTTCTCAGCACAATTTCATAGAATCTCAAATTTATAATATGCTGAAACAATCCTCAAAAAACAAAAACAATGCTCAAACAAACAAAACAATGTATAATATTTGTCCATTTTATATTCCCTGAGCTAGAGTAGTTTTGATGAAAAAGAAAAAGAAGTGCATACGTCTTTGCATTGACTTTAGAAAAATAATTAGTGTACCAATTAAAGATCATTATCCAATTCCTGGAATAGATGATATTTTTGATACCCTCGGAGACAATAAAATATACTTGTCACTTGATATGCAAGCTGGATTAGGTCAAATTATGTTTGATCCATGTGATATTGAAAAAACTTTGTTTATTGAATTTTTTATTGAATTGTTTATTGAATGGGTTGTCCTTCCATTTTGGACTCTGTAACGTCCCTTCTACCTTTGAACGCATAATGGAAACAGTGTTACAGGGTTTACTTTGGAAGAATTTTTTTGCGCCTAGATCTTAATCATCTCAAAGACTTGTATGCTGTTTTTTTAGGCTAAGAAAAGCAGGATTTAAATTAAAATTTAGGAAGTGTAAGTTTTTTTAAAAAGAATTAACTTTTTGGGGTCACACAATATCCGAAGCAGGTATATCAGTTGATGGAGCTAAAATTAATAAAGTAAAACATTATCCAAGACCTACTAGTTACACTGAGTTGAAAAAATTTTGGGGCTAGCGTCTTATTATCAAAAATTCATTTTAAAATTTGTCAAAATTTCTAAACCATTAAATAAATTACTTTGTAAAAATTCAATGTTTTTTTGGAGTGAAGAATGTGAAAAAAGTTTACTTATTTGAAAAATTGTGTAATTTCAACACCAATTTCATCATATCCTAATTTTAGATTGCCTTTTTATCTTCAGACTGATGGTAGCGCCACGGCACTGGGTCTTAATGAAAATTCGTTGTCCCAGTGAAAATTCAAAATGGTATGGAGCGTTTTTTGGCGTATGCAAGTTGGACTTTTAACCAAGCTGAACGACGTTATTCTGTTACAGAGAAGGGAGCTCTACCCGTAGTTTATGGTATGAAATATTTCCGTCCAATTATTTATGGTCACATATATACATTCAAACAGATCATTCTAGTTTAAAATATATTTTAAAGAATTTTGGTTCTCAAATCGGTAATAACAAAAATTTGGTTAAGCTATTCAAGAGTTCGTGTTTAAAATTGAACATAAGTTATGCAAAGGTAGTATTCCTTGTGTATAGACTAGTTCGGAATAAGCGTCTTTTACTGTAAGACGTTAAATAATGACCATTCAAAAAGAAAAACAAAATTGTTTCAATTGTGTGTTTTTACGTGATTTTTATTTAGTAGTTTTTGTTTTGTTTTTAATAGAATACGTTTTTTAAATTGTTTCTAAATTTATGTAAGAATGTTTTGTCCTTTTGTTTTGATCAGACTGTGAAAACACGGGTTATGCAAATATTTGTGTCTGACAGTTTTGGTCAAATCGTTAAAAAAAACGCGTAGTTTTTTATGGTGAAAAGAGTTTGTTGTCTCTTCTGAAGTTGGTGTCACAGGGGTTAATGGATCCTAACCCCGGTTACTGTTTTTATGTTTCCCGCTGGTTATAATTTTTATAATAAATAAACTTTAATTATTTTCTGCTTGTTTTTTACGATTTTCCAGCACACCGCATCTACAGTTTCAACTCTATCTGGAGGAGGAAACACAGTAATCAGTTTACACACTTCCCAAGCGCAAATGTAAGCATAAAAAATAGCACGCATTAGAAAGAGAGAATTGCATGCAACCAGACAAAAAAAGGTGTTACAACTGTACGATAAAGGGTACAAAAAGAAAAAAATAAAATTTAAAAAAATCTTAGCTTTTTTAGTTTCTTAAACTAGCCTTGAAAAATGCTCTAATAATAGAGCAGGAAAAAGGGGCGATTTTTCCCCGGGCGTATGTTTAGACAGAAAAGATGTAGACTAGTCTGAGATGGACATTATGTGGACTATAGGAAATTTGCATTTGGTTATGCCAGCTGCTCACTAAATAAAAATTTCTACAATATGATAATGATTTGTTTATACATTGATCTAATCACA
>JASAMX010035276.1:0-24987 GCA_030248175.1 Microlaimidae sp. YZB2_3 | reverse complement strand
TGTAGCGCTTAGAATTAGTTCATATTGTATCAAGATTTTTGAATCTAAAATCTGTTAGAAGAGAGGAAAAGTTGATATAAAAATTCACGAAAATTGTAATTTAAACGCAAAAAAAACCAGCAACACCTCAAAAAAATCTACGTAGAAAGCGACGCAAAAAAGCAATTTTTAGTTATTTTTAAAAGCAACATGCGCATAAATATTTTATTATTAAATCATAAAGCGAAAGCCAAAAAAGCTAGGACAATCAATATGTGCGATGAAATTACTAAATAATTAACCATCAGCTTACGAACAACAATAACAATTATAAACAATCGAGCGTAATCAACTAAATTTGTGTTTTTTTTTTAATATTTCTGCCATAGTTTTTGGTTTTTAGTTAAGTAAGGAACGTTCAAAAAATAAATACTGTAGTTTGAGGAAAAATAAATACACTAAGATTTGTGGTGCCTTGGCAATTAAAAATTTCAAAAATAAAAAATGGTGTAAAATGTTTTAATAAAAGAGTGAAAACTTTAAGGCCTAGTTCATATTGGACTGACAAGTGACAACGCGTTCACACCGTAGTGACCAATGACAATGTAGTTATATAAATACGCACGAAACGCGCTGTCACCGTTTACTTGTCACTTAACCTGGTGTGAACCAGTCCTAAAAACAATATTTTTTTAACAAATTTCATTGCAAAACATACCGGCAGATCTTATTAATAAAATACTTACTGAAAGGTCAAAGTAATACAAAAAACGTATTATAAAGTTTGAATATCTGTGGTTTTTAATCAATATTGCTATTAATTCCGACACCTAACAATTTTAAAATCTTAAAGATAATAATAATCATTTATTGGAAACACATTGATAGCACATTGAGAAATCTGTTAAAAAATTTGAGGAAAAATTTTTTTAATACCAGGATGTGCACTTTTTTCCACCCCAGTGCTCCACAGGGGTAACCCCTCCCCTCCCTCTCCCCCAAAAAGAATTTGGTTCCCATAAAGCCAAAAAAATGACGCACACGACCAAATCTCTTGCGTAGAAGCTATATTAACACCCCAAGAGCATCAAGCGTTCGAAGCAAAAAGCAAGGATATAAAAAATATTAAGTAAAAATAACGTAAAAACCAGCTGCATCCAAAACCAACATAAAAAACTTTACCATTCTAATCGTGCTCAAATTTTCAGCAAAAACTCGGAAAAGTGTGTTTTTACAGCCTACCAAGGTGCATTTCTTATTTCTCCACCAATAAAAAATATAAAAAGTTTTGTTTTTTTGATGCCCTGGTTTTTTTTTACATTGTCGGCCATAGTGATGGCATCATTTTTTTAGTTTAAACTAATAGCTAAAAGTTTGAGCTACACACTGATATTGATATAAGTATCGTAATAATTCATTTCGTCGTTTTTGAGATATAACTTTTTTAAAGTTTTAAGTTTTGTCACCAGTCTTAATCATTTTGAACAAACTTTAGAAACTGCGAAAAGATTCAAATTCTCAAAGCACGAATAAATAACATATTCTCCAAATAAAACCGATTCTTTTTTTGTTTTAACGTATTTAATGCTAAACAAAACGATACAAACCAAAAGTCTTTTTTCATTGAAACTAAAGGTAATGGATAAAATTCTATACTTATTTTAAAAAATGAATTCTAAACACACATAAGCGCAGGCTGTGAATTATATAGGTTTTACCCCCGTTGGAGTCGAGCTATATTTATTCAAAACTAACGAGTAGGCGTTTACTGAATAAGAAGCTATGTATAAACACTACGTGTTATAAAAAATATCAATAACAAATAATGATGTTTCTGCCCTCCAATATTATGCTCCGAAGCTTCAGTTATTTTAATCAGAGCTCCCTCCTGAGCTTCGAAGCTCCTCCCCTTAAAAGTGCGGTACGGAGTCAAACTTTTTGTCTTCGATTTTGATAATTTTTTTTAAAACCTTACTCCTGCCCCCAATAGCCCAAAAAATTTTTTTCAACAAAATATCCCCAGTGGCTCAGGTAAAGTAAAAAGTAGCCGCTTTCTTCGAGTGCATAATTTGTAACGTAAATCGTTATACCCATTGAGCAATATTTCACGTACAGAATTGGGGGAAAAACGCTATTTTAGGGGGTCATAACTCCTGAACCACTGAGGATATTTTGTTGAAAAAAGTTTTGTGTACTATGGGGGGCAGGGGTAAGGGTTTCACAAAAAATTATGAAAATCAAAGACAAAAAGTTTGACTTCGCACCGCACCTTTAAATAAGCAAATTAAAGCTTAGATAAATGAAAAATGTGTTCTAGATTATTCTACTTGCATTTTTAAAGCTATTCTTATTGTTTTTAAAAAGTTTTTTAAAAAAAATACTTTAAAAAAATTCTCTGACAAATTAATTTAGTTATTTGGCATAACTTTAGTTATTTACCAAAATAATGGAAAAATAGGCGGGGTTCCGCGCTTCGGACGTTGCTTCGGAGCTCTGGGAAACTTTACTAATAACAAAACATATTGCCAAATATCAAATTAATTCATGTACAATACTTGAGCGATTCCCTTGAAGGCTATTTTTTTAAAGCTAAAAATTAAAAACAACAAAACACTGCGAGGAGAGACTTGTAATTACGTGCTTTTCAACTATGTGCTGTTTAAAATCAAAGAGTGTTTTTAAATTGTTGTATTGATTAATTTTTAAAAGTTGGAACTAGACGTTGAAAACAACAAAAAACAACGAGAAGATACTTTTACTTACGTACTATTAAATTACGTGCTTTTTTAAAATAAAAAAGTGTTTTTAAATTGTTATATTGAGTAATTTTTAAAAGTTGAAGCTAAAGGTTGAAGACAACAAAACAAAACGAGGAGTGGCTTTTAATTACGTGCTTTTTAAAATAAAAAATGCTTTTAAATTATTATAATGATTAATTTTTAAAAGTGTTTTACTATATTTCAACGTAATATATTTCAACTTAATATCATTTAATTATAATTAAATAATTTCTCCGCTCAAAAACATTTTTAAAAATAATTACGCTTTGATAATAAATAAGAAAAAAAACAAAAGTGCTGTGTAGGTTGAACTTAATATTGCTATTTTACTATAATCATCAGATAGGAACTTAAAAGCGACGTAAAAATGAAGCGTAATAACTGACTTTAATTGCCACGGACAACCCGCATGATACGAAACTTGTTTTTATTCAGAAAAGAGAAAGCAAGAAATGTAAAGCGTTGATGAAGCCAAAAAGCGATAGAAAATGAAAGCCATGTCAAGTAGCTAGCTTAACTAGCTTAATCAGTTAGCGCAGAATAAAGCTTAACTAGCTGGCATCAGTTGTTTTCGTAACTTCGGTGATGAACGGAGAACGCAAGTTGCTTCCAAAAAGGTGCTGCGATGACGTTAAACTAAATTACAACAAGTGCCACATTTATAAAAAAGAACTGCAAAAACTGAGAAAAATGAGCATTAATTTGGAGGGCTAAATGAACGTTTGTACTTTTTTTAAACTAGCTGATTTAAACAGGATTTTATGGCGATACAGCGAAAATATAAAACACTATATAAATACATATTTTTACTTTGTTGAAACCTAAGTGAAAATTAATGCATATTTTATGAAGGGCCGTGTGTAAAAAATTCATATGGTTTTCCTAAAATTTTTTTTTTTGGAAATTGGTCTAAGAAGACGAAATCTAGCAAAAAAAATTAAACAAACACAACCAATATTAAACTATTAAGCCAAGGTAGAATGTAACACTCAAATTTATTTTATAATTTAAACTTTTTAAAATTTTATTATAGGCATTCCAGCAATGGTTTTGGGAATTAGTGCTGGCATAAGATGGTTCGACTATGGAACGAAACAATAGTAAAATTAGTTATCGTTTAAATGATTTTAAATTTAGTTAAAATCAAAAATAAAATTAAGGTTAATTTGGTAATACATTTTCCTTTTTTTCATTAAAATGATATTTTCTAAATTAAATTTTATTTATTCTAAATATATTTTAGGTTAGATTCTTACAATAACAGTGTGATACCATAGAAATCATAGTGTTTTAAACATTCGGTTAATAATTGTAACATTTTTAATGTTTAGTTGCTGGATTGATGTTAAATCACCAACAATTTACGCTTTTGTTGGACCAATATCTGGTGTTATTTTGGTAAGTATTTGCGTATACTTTTGATTTAAATTTAGTTACTTTTGGTATTTTACGCAAAAAAATTACAACGTATTAAATTTCATAAATTAAAACTTTTGTGATGTATATTGTTAAAAAAATTACAAAAAAGTAAAAAAAAAATCAAAAACAATTATGTGCATTACAAAATCAAATGTTGTTTATGTTTACATACTATGTAGTATTTAACTTAAAATAATAAATAGTTTTATGCAAAAATACACAAATAATTGAGTTTTAATACTTTTAGGCCAATATTATCTTTTTGGTGGTAGCCCTTAAAGTGGTTTTTAGTGTGAAATCAGTACAAGATAAAAGCCGTCTGGAAAAAATGAAGTAATCTTACAATTATCCTTTTTCAATGCTTTTATAACTTGAAAACGACAAAACCTTTAAAATATAAAAATTTTCGGATAAAAAAAACTTAAAAAAAAAAACTTTTAGGGGATGGCTAAAAGGATCTACTATGTTACTGTGCTTATTGGGCATCACTTGGGTCTTTGGATACTTTTTTATTATTGATCCTGCTGCCTTATATTTCGCATACATCTTCACTGTTCTTAATTGCCTTCAAGTAAATATATTTTTATTTTAGGTTTTCATTATAACTTTAAAACAGCAAGTGTGCTTTAAAGATATTTTTTTATCTGAGAGTTGTTTTTTCTAAAAGTTTTTTACCTATCTGAGAATGTTTTTTATCGGCGTTAAAAACAAACGCTAATAAAAAAGTCAATAATTGTTTTAAAATATGGACTTTTCAAAAGTTGAAAAACGATATTTCATACTCTGTAAGCATAGTTAAAATTTTAAGCTAACTAGGGTTTATTTGAAACTTTTAAATGTTTTACTTAGTTAAATTATTTATGTTAACTTTTATCTTTATTTGCCTTCGCAGAAACGGAAACTTTAGCTAAAATTTAATAATAAAAAGTTTTTATGCTTGGAGTGAAACGCTTTTTATGCTTTTTATGTCAAAAATTGTACTATTTTACCAAGCATTATTTTTATTTCAAAAAAATCATTTTCTAAACAATACAGCCAAATGTTGTTTTTTTGGTTACTGATACCTTTTTTTAATTTCACAAACTTCGCGGTTGTGTAATTTGTACCTAACCAATGGTTTTGTGAGTTATTGAAGCAAGTTTAACATTCTTATATGTTTAGGGTGTTTTTATCTTTGCGTTTCACGTGGTGCTCAATGATAAAGTGCACTCGGTATTTTCCAAGTGCTTCCGGAATGCGTGTCGCTGTTGTCTGCCGGGAAGATACGACTCCACCTTCCACTCTTCCTCCAACGGAACCGGATCCAGCAATAATGTATGTATAGGTAAAATTGCCTGCTGTTTGTGCTGGCTTGCTGTTGGGTGGGGTCGGGGTTTTCTTTTTTTTCGGTTTTTTTTTTGAAACTTGAAATCTATATATATATTTGGAAAATTTTGTAGTCTTTTTGTGTTTTAGAGCAGTGTTTTTTTTGGATTACAAAAATAAGGGGAACTTTGGTTCCCTTAATATGGCTCGAAATAATGGTGAAAAGTTACGAAAAACGAAATTGTTTCATCTAGTGGTAATCGCCCGGATTTTTGTTTTTTTGTTTGGGGGGGGGGGGGACGGACCCATTTCTGTAAGCTAGGTAAGGGCATAGCTTACAATAGTTTTTGGGTTTAGGGTCGAAAACCAATGCTTACAATAGTTTGATTTTTTTTGGGCTCGTTCCTCTTGGGTCTAGACCGTAGTTTTTGGTTTAAAAACTCGACTAATCAACGCAACGGCAGCAGAAACCGGGTCTCGGCACTGGTCCAACTTTTCTTCGGGCGGTAAAATTGGGAATGCGCTCGCATTTTTACAGTATAACTGGCGCGCGAGGACCAACGGCTGAAAGCGATTGAAATGGTTTACATTACACTGTTTAAATCGTTACGTGGATTTTAATTTACGATATAGCAGGCGAAAAATAAACCACGCTTACGTTTGCGGCCAGGAGTATTTGTACCTATAGCAATACTTCGTTTATTACGACAGAATGAGTCAGAAACGCTATAAAATAGATGTAACTGTGTTTGTGGCGTAGTAACCACGAATAATAATCAAATCAAGCAATATTAGCAATAGTATAAATTTGTTTTGGGTGTCTTTGCAAAAGTTTACTCCGGCCAAAACGCATAAAATGCTTGTGTCTCATCAATGAAATTAGGGTATCTGACTTAATTTCGGCCAGGCCTTAATTTCGGCCACCAATTTAGGGTGTTAGAAAATGGGCTTATTTTTAAAGCACAAAAAAACTAGCACAAAAGTAACTCGATGAATGTTGAATAAAGTGTTTTTGCAAAAGTTTTATAATTGTGTTATTCTGCATTATCAACATTTTCATACAAAAAGTGAAATTTTTGTGATTTTTTTAAATTTTTGTTTTGTGTTTAAACTGCATTAAATTTAGAACGAAGCACTATATAACCTTAAAATAACTTTTATTTAAGGCTCATAATTGTTAATTTTCATGTTTTGATATCTTCTCCGAAATTACTTTGCAATGCGTTTAAATAGCTGCGCATTTTAAGATACCGTTAATTTCGGCCACCTTAAAATTTAGATGAAAGAACCTGCCGTTTTTTTCGTTTTCAAATATCACCGTACTACCGTATTTTTAAAGATTTTTTTGCTCGTTTGACTTTTTTGACGTTTTTTTAAGCCAAAAAAATCAACAAAAAATACATGTTATTAAAACTTGTTTTTTCAAGATTTTGACATAATTATTTAAAGTCTTGCTAATAACTATTAAAGTATTCAAACGGGAAAAAATTAAGTTATATGTACTAGGAACAATACCTAAGGATAAATTTGCAGCTTTCAAAAATTTTTATTGTTCGTTTTTGCAATAGTTATAGCAAGTTTTTTCCAGATGGCCGAGGTTAATGGCTCGCGCCTTAATTTCGTTTGCTATAAAAAATACTTTAAGCCTCCACTGATCTTTAAGTGTAACAGAAATTTTAAAATTTTGCACTGGAATAACAAAAATAGTTATCGTTTGATTTATAGACCAAATCTTGGGTCGATTGGAAAAACCGAAAAAAACTTATTTAAAAAAATAAAAAAGGTGGTCGAAATTAAGTCAGTTACCCTACATATTTTCTGTCAAAACGAAAGTTAAGTTACGTAATAATAAATATCATACAAGTCGACCCTTTCGTTGGCGAAATACTTGGTTTTTTGCGATTCGTTGTATAAACTAATTACTTATTTAGTTTTACGTGATGTTAAGCACCTGATTTGCGTCTGCAATAATTAATGTTTCCGAATAATGATTTTTCATAATGTCAGAATAAGTAATGTTCTCAGAAATAACGTTTTTAGAAACAGCTTGTTAGAGGCTCCAACCACTCCAATAGCACGTTAAGCACCGGTTTGTCACCTAGGTGGCAGCTGAGTTCCGGACTGAACGGTTTCAGCCAAACGGCGGCGGCGAATAGAGCGGCAGCCGCGGCGTTCAACGGGAACTATTCCGACACTCCCGTTGTGATAATATTTTAAAAATATGACGCCTTATATATAAGAGTGATAATGTAAAGCTGGCGGGCAGTGGTGTAACGCAATTCTTAGTTAATAAAGTACTAAGGCAAATTCAAACTCTGTATTGCTCATTTTTTAGCCAAAAGGCTAAAATCATTTCACATTCTTTCTTTCAAAAACTCGATTTATTTGGCCTATTATTTCTGGACGTCACAAATCACCAAAATTATGATAATGTTATAATAGTAATATAGTAATAATATAATAATAAAATAATAATGCTTTTAGAAACACCTAGTTCGCGGCTCCAATCACTCCAACGGAACTTTCAGTACCGGTTTGTCACCTAGGTGGCAGCTGAGTCCGGGACTAAACGGTTCCAGCCAAACGGCGGCGGCGAATAGAGCGGCAGCCGCGGCATTTAACGGAAACTATTCTGACTCCAGTTCGCACGACTCCCGGGATTCTCGCAACGAATCCCCCCAATCAGACTCCCCGCAAGGATCCGAAGGGAAGAAAAACAAGTTTTTCGGATTCATGAGCGGATCCCCAGGTATTTTTTATTCTCCTTTCATTTATAAAGCGTAAGCGAATTATAAAGCGTTAGCACTTTCGAAACAAAAAATATGTGGGCTTAAATTTAAAGCAAAAGTCATCAGTGAAAATTAAATTTTTTTTTGTTTTTAATATGTTTGTTTGTTATTTGTTTTTATTTTTAAGGTGTTATAATTTTTGTTTGCTTATGTAACAGAAATACGATATTTAATAAATATCGAAAATATTATAAAATAATTTTAGACTTACAAAAGTGTGTAGGGAATTGAACACGAAACCTTTGTTTTTCTAATAAAGCTGCAATTGTAGCTTTTCTTGGACTCTTCTCTAAATTATTTGAATCTTCGTTGGATTTAAATATTGATATAAAAAGTTTTTTGTGAAAATTTTTTTTGTAACAAAAATTACATTTTGTTTGGTAATTTTAAAAATTTTGAGGTTAAACAATACAGGAGATCAAATGTAAACAATGTTGGAGTTTGATAAGGACTAATCGAATATTGGCTTTTATTAATTATAGAAAATTTTCATGCCTATTAGTTATTAAATATTTGATTGCTAAATTAAAAAAGGACAGTTACTAGCACGCTTTTTAGGTATTTTTTTTTTTTTTTTTTTTTTTTTTTTTTTTTTTTTTTTTTTGTTTTTTTTTTTTATTTTTTTTTTTGTTGTTTTTTTGTGTGTGTTTTTTTTTTAAATTTTGTTTTTGTTTGTTTTTTTTGTTGTTTTTTTTGTTTTTTTTTTTTTGTCTTGCTTCTTTTTTTTTTTTTTTTTTTTTTTGTTTTTTTTTTTTTTTTGGGTTTTCATTTTTTTTTTTTTTTTATTGGTTTTTTTTTTTTTTCGCACATTAAATTTTTATTGTTGTTTTTTGTTGGTTGTGTGTGTGAAGTTGTATTATATTTCGAGGAGTTAAAAAATCCTTTTTTGTTGTTTTTCATCGTCTCCAAAAAGGGAGAAAAAAAAAGGGTTTGGGGGGGTATAGAAATCTAATATAAAAATAGGGTCTTAGTTTCGGCTAAAGAAGAAGAAAATAAATTAAATTATAATGGTGGTAAGGTGGATATTGGTTGGAGAGAAACCGGTAAGGGGATTTATTTAGATGATTACTTTTTTGAAAAAAAAAGAAGGAAGATTGGTTTCAAAAACCAGTAAGGTGTCTGAGAGAGTATACATTTACAAGAAGTTTAAAAAACTTAAGAAAAAACATATGAAGCAGTATTTCATTTATGTAATAAAAAATTTTAAATCCAGAAGAAAAATGCCATTCAGTTATTGAGGTGCTGTTCAGTTTTGGAAGATACCAGTTATTAAATTCCACGATAAAAAATTTTAGTACAACAATAGAAGTTCTACTTGTTTCAACAATTTTAATATAACATTATTTTCTAAGTTAATATAGTTTCAATATTTTTTTCTGATGATAAAATTCTCCCGGATGATTATCATTACATTTATTACATTTTATTTATTTGAATGTATTTGTTTGCTTTTACATTATTTTAAAGTGCAATGTTTCATTTTAATGTTTGCAATTTTGTTGTTTGTTTTCTTAAACTAGTACCTAACCATTAAAAATATTCCATAGAAATTTAGCAAGTCGTTTGTTATTCATATACTTGTTCTCGATGTTTTTGGGCGCGATATAAAGTGTTTTTATAAGTAAATAATTTTAAGGCAAAAGAAAGGTAAATACTGAAGAAAAACGAGAAAGAAAAGATTCAAAAAACGACGAGAGTTTGAATCTTCCAGACCGCTATTTACCAAATAGAGGTGGATCTAACAGCTCTGACTGTAAGCTAATTTAAATAAAACTTCTGTCAACAAAATAAGAAAAAAAATCTTTTTTTTTGCATATAATAGAAAATTTTCTAATGCAAAGTCTAAAGTTTTACAAACCCTTTATTGTTGTTTGGATAATATTTAGTCCAATTCATTCAGCGTCGCCTTTTTAATTACACACTATAACATATTCCATCATCTAACCATCGTCAAAGTATGATCCAATTTTTTATCCGTTAGTAAATTCTTTACCTTTTTTTTGATTTTGCACGGTGTGAATTAGAATTGCCAAGAAGTCATCATTCTTGGAATCGCGAGCCAAAATATCCATCCATGGTTGTTAATGTTAACCACTTCTATCTTTGTATTCTTTATCCTAGTCAATCCTAAAATGTGTACCTTTTAAATTTAATAAAAAATTCAAAAAGAAAAAATCCTAGCTGGTCCTAAAGATAAATGTGATAAAAAGCTAATTAGCAAGCTGTCATTCCAAATTAAAATGTTTGTCGATCGATATAACCTTCTTTGCGACGTTTTTCTAGAGGACCTTAATCCGTTCTCGTAGTTGATTTTCCCCCATTACCGCGATGAGACCCTCGCCCCACCGCAGTAAAATTTTGATATTACGTTCGTGGCATCTTTGTTTGACCATTTTGGTGTGTAAACTTCACCGCGGTTAAATCTAAACATCACTTGGGTCGTACCTAGGTGGTACATAATACACTTTATACGCGAATAAAATTGATATTACTACCGTACAGCTTTAACCATTTTAATTTGCTCGGTTTTCACCCTTTGGAAGAATGAAGGTTTTCCGTGGTAATGGGGGGAAAGACTATCAGTGGAACGCGTTAAGCGCGTGTTTTTTTGTTATTTACATCTAATAGCTCTGTATTCAACTATTTGGTTTTAAATTAGATTGCATTGTGCACCAAGTTTCCGACAAGGCTTCAACTCTGCGGTCCTCCGATGCTAATTGGGTTCTCGCAGCCCCCGGTACCAAGGTCTGGGTGTGGGAAGAATCTCGAAAATCGGTGGTGGGTGTGTACGAAATGTGCACTGTAGCTATAATACGCAACGACTAATAATGTTAAGTTATTACAAAACACTAAAAGGATTTTTATATTTAAAAAAACACCGACTGACGAATTCTTCTTGATTATTTTTTTATTACAAGAATATATAAAATAAAAAAGTGTTCGACTGTACACTAAACTTTTTAACAAAATTTTGCTAGAAAAAGTCGCACTTCTAAACTTTTGTGCGTTTTTCCAGGAAAAATCCGCCATTTTCTGCTAGTTTTCCTGCACTGCTATTTTTAAAACAGTGTTAGTTTTCTTGCAGTGGGGACTGCGACTTTTTTGGCTTTTAATACTGCTTTATGCGCACTGCAATCATTTTAGCACTGCAAGGCTGGTTCCACATCAAAAAAAAAACAGACGCTGGTAAATTACGAATTTTTCCTAAAAAAGTCGCACAAAAGTTTACAAGTGTGCAACCAAAATTTTGGTCAAAAGTTTAGTGTACAGTCGGACATTCTCTTGTGTTATATATTCTTGTTTATACTAGTCTAATAATATTTCTGGTTTAAATTCAAGAGCCCGAATTTCTCACATATACAAAAATAGCTGAAATATTCTAATATTTTCTTTGTGTGAATATGAGTGTGAAAGTTTTCATTATAAGAATTTGGAAAAATTTTCTGATAATAATTGTTTTCCAACAATTTCCTGTATCTTTTATTTGATATTTTAATTTAAGAGCTAATCCATACTTACATCCATTACGATATTTTGTCGTTGAGTATTGATAGCTACAGTCTTTTTTGCTTGTTTTTGGTTTTTTTTATTTTCTGTTGTTCTATGTTGCATATTTTGTTTTTCTCACTATAAATGCACTTAATTGTGATTTGTTTTGCTTTTTTTTCTATTTACTTTTTTATTAAACTAAAATAACCCGGCGGTTTATTAAAACTTGTTCATATACTTCATAAAAAACCGGTCGAAAAGATAATCCAAAAGCAAGTATAAAGAAAATTTCCAAAGAAAAAATACCAAAAAGACAACTCCAATAGAAAATTTTAAACATACAAGTAGCCCGTGTCAGCCATACGGCTGACAAATAATTTTTCCCGCATTTTTTATATTCATTTACTTTTTTTCAAAATTCAACCCCTTTATGCTATTCCCATGACTGTAAGCTTTACAGTGATACCTCAGTTACCCACTCTAATTTTAGTTGGGGAGAAGGGTTTTTCCCTCTTTTGGTGAAAATATGTTGTCCAGTATAAAGATGTCCGTGTTAATTTTTTACTAATTTTAACCACCTTATGATGCTCCCTGAACTATAAGGTTTCCCATAATATCTCACTTATCCTAATTTTTTCTGTGGTTGGGGAGGAAGGTTCTTTCATCTTTGGTAAAAATATGTTGTCCAATATAAAGATGACAATGTTATTTTTTAAAATTTTAACGCATTTATGACATTCTCCAGACTGTAAGCTTTGCAATGATACCTTATTTAGCCCAATCCTTTTTTGTGGTTGAGGAAAAGGGTCCTCCCTTTTGGTGAAAATGCGTTGTCCAGTATAAAGATGTCCTTGTTATTTATTTTTTGAAAAATTCAACACTTTTAAGACATTCTTTGAAATGCAAGCTTTGCAATGATATTTTATTTAGCCCAATCTTTTTTGTGGTTAAGGAGAAAGGTCATTTTTCCGTTTAGTAAAAAACGTTGTCCAGCATAAAGATGTCCATGTTCATTTTTCCAAAAACATGATATTTACATTTACATTTACATTGGCTTTACATTGGCGAATTACTCTTACCAATAAGTTTGAGTCAATTTGAAGATAAAAAATTTTTTCGCAACTATCAAAGTCCATAGCGCACGCGCACGCGCACACGCACACGTACACGCGCACGCGCACACGCACACGCACACGCACGCGCACGCGCACGCGCACGCGCACGCGCACGCACACGCACACGCATACGCATACACATACACATAAACATGCACATACACATACACATACACACACACATACACACACACATACACACACACAGACACACACAGACACACACACACACACACACACACACACACACACACAGACATTACGTCTTTTTATATATTGATTTCTATTTCGTCTAAAGTGTTCCACGGCCAAAGTTCAAAGGACAATTTTTGACAAGCCAAAGCTGTCCTTTAGAGAATTGAAAGTTCTTTGGACAAATGCCTAACCTAATCTCCAATATTATCCTCCAATCTTGAGCTGCGGCAAATTAAAGCGGAAGACGCTCCGGAGCTTAGCTTTTTAACCCATTCTTGTGATTTCCTTTTTCCAAGCGAAAGTGTTTTTGTAAATGTATTAATTCCCGAATGAATTTGCGCCTATTTAAGCTTGAATACATTTAGAATTATTAGCTGCATTTTTAAGACTATTTCTTGCGTTTTAAATATATTTTGAAAAAAAATTAATTTACAAAAAATTTTGAAAAAAAAAATCTATGGCATCACTCATTTATTTTTTATAGTGTTAGTTCAAGAACGAGGCAGAGCTCCGGAGCTCGTAGCTTCAAGGAACACCACTATTTTGGACAATTTAATTGTCCTTTAGACAATTTAAAAGTGCCCTTTGGACAAGCAAAACAAAGTTGAAAGAGCGTTTAGGACAGTTTTGGACATTTTGTGTTGTCCTTTGAACTGTATTTTAAAAAGCGTTCATACTTCGTCCTAAAAACAACCCTCTGATATTTTCCAACGGAAATCTTTTGGATTAGCCAAAGTTGTTCAAAAATCCTTTGGATTTAGCCTTAGGACGAAGTATGAATATGTTTAAAAAATTTCTTGAGACTTTGTTTTTTTTTTGAAGTTTTCTGTTTGGATTTTGTTTTTTGGACACTTTCGACGAAGTATGAACCAGCCTTTATAGTTTTTTAGTTGAACACTAAAAAATAGTTTTTTATTTGTTTCGTACATGTACTTCCAATTTAAAAGTTTTTAACAAAAACAAGTGACATTTAGATTTATTTCGATTCATTAAGCTGATAGTATTTTTTAACCAATTGTGAAAGTGCGGTTTTTACTCCTTGTTTTGAAACGTAATAATTGACGACACACACTACTCATTTTTTTGCTGTTTTGTATGTGTTTAAATTACAAGCTTTTCTATGCGCAAAATCAATATAGTGCATTTTCTAAAAAAAAATATTTTGTCCTAGATTTTATTAAAAAACCGTTTATTTAATTGAATTTTACAACTTTAATTTTTTAGTAGAAGTACTTAAGCTAAAATGCTTCAGGCTGAAATTAATGGTGGAACCGCTCGCCTTCAGGAAGAAATGAAGAATAAACGCGCGAGAATAAAAATATTAAAAGAATGTCAGTGATGATGTAACCAATAATTTTTAAGTTTGTCAGGTGTTTCTCTCTACGTGATATTTTCTCGGAGAACGAGTAGTTACTTTATCACCACGCTATTTTACCCTGATAGATATTTTCTTTAGTCCAGCTGCCACGAACCGCAAAATCAATATAGTGTATTTTCTAAAATATTTTGTCATAGCTTCTATTAAATCAAAATATATTTTTAATTAAAACAACGCTGTTTTTTTGATGAAAGTGTGTGTCCTGCTGCCAAGAATCGCAAAATCAATATAGTTTATTTTCTAAAAAAATATTTTGTTATAGCTTTTATTAAAAAAACTATATTTTAATTAAATCTTACAATATTGTTTTTTTAGTAGAAGTACCTGTGCCGCTGCCGCGAACAATAAAATTGGACCAATCATTCCCAGCTGCCACCTCCCTAAACAATGACGTCACTGGCGCTCGACGCAACGGCGCCAACGCCCCCTTTAACTACGCTGCCGCACCTCAAAAGGAATTTACATACAACGCCGGGGGTCTCGCGGGGAATGACCGGGAAAAGTTTTACGGTCGGGCCGCCCAGCAGGAGGCGGAGGAGGAGGATATTAAAGCCAAATACGACGCCTTAGAGAGGGAAAAGAAACTCGCGTACGAACGCTCCAAGCGGCGTCAAAAGGAAATAACCCGCTACCCCGCCGCTATTGATTCCACCCCCGTGGCCGCGAGTTACGGAAATCACACCGCCGGCGGGGGAAATTACCACGGTGGCGCTCATTTGTGCTCGCAAAATTGCATTCACGCCAAGCGCCCCTGGCCGCCGGCCGCCGACGAGCAGTTTCACGAGACGACCCCCAGGAGTCGCAAAGTCGTGGCAGTGAAAAAAGAACCGTCCAATCAGCGACAGCCGACGCAATCATCAATCCAATCATCGGATTCCAACGGTCAACTCTCTCGTCACGTGACATTTATTTCCACCGGACAAGGACAATCGTCCAGAGGGAAAGTGGCCTACGCTAATCAAGGCTTTCTGGGACATTTTTAAAATCTTTAAACCTCAACTGGCAAAAATGTTATATTTAACAATCCGGTTCTCTCTTATGGTATATTATTTACTGACGACACTTGTTAAGGAGCCTCGTGACCGAGTATTTGCAAAAAGAATGATATTCTTATTGTTATTGATTATACTTAATCCGTTAAGTTTTAATTTGTCTTCCTTAAAAATTAATTAAGGTTTTTCCGAGGTTTTTTTTAATTGTGATTACTTTAAATCGGTTCAAAAAAATACGTAAAATACCATAGATTGATTATATCTCGCGATTGAATACGTCAACAGATATCTCCAAAGGTATAATAAAGTTATAATAGTCGTTTAGCTAAACATTTTGATTTTAATTACTGTATTTTAACTAACTTAAATTCGGCCAGCTTTAATTTCGGCCGCCGAATTTTTTTTGCCATGGGCGTAGCATGCCATGTTTTATGAAATGAATTGCATATGGCTAGATAGATCAAATGAAAAAATATCCAGCCAGACGCAGTTCATTTCATAATTTTAGACAGACAGACAAAAATAACAGCCGGTGGCGAAAATTAAGGCTTGGTCGATTTTAACTCAGTTACCCTTAGCCTGAAAATTGTAAAAATTAGCCTTCCCCCTAGCAAAAAACTATTACCGTAATTTTTTTCAACAATGGACGAAATTTTGTAAAAACTTTATTTTGTAGTTTTGTTCTAGAGTCGTCGAAAATATACAACGTTGTTATTTATGTATACCATGAGTCAAAAAGCACATAAAATTATAATAAATGACTTGTTCGTTTTCTTTTCCAGGATATAATCAATCACAGTTATTTTGAAAAACTCACTGATACACATTATATCCCAATGCTAATCAAACGGGGTTATTGCGTAAGAAATAGCCATTATCACGATAATATTATGCTCACTGTCATTCGTTTTGTTTAAGAAACATAAGTATTTAACTGTTGAAGGTGCTTTTTTGCATTTATCTTGCCTGGACTTTGGAACGAGTTTGAATTGTTTTGTTGCTGCTTTTGCTAAAAACTTAACGTGCAGAAATCAAACTTTTTATATGCGCTTTGGAGTTATTTCCACTTTTAAAAAATTTTAAAAACAAATTTAGTAGGGTAAAATATTAAAGACACATTTAACAACCGCTCCAAAAAAATTACTACCGCATATAAATTCCAAACGGCTGATAAATGTAATGATCATTATGTAAATAAACATCGCATCGTCAATGTTACGACAAAATAAATAAGTTATAAAATACACGTGTTTTTTACTATATATATATATATATATATATATATATATATATATATATATATATATATATATATATATATATATATAATATTTTTGTTTATTTATACATTATATATAAATATATATATATATATATATATATATATATATATATATATATATATATATATATATATATATATATATATATATATATATATATATATATATATATATATATATATATATATATATATATAATATTCTTATTTATTTATAAGGCTTAGAATTAGTGCTAATAGTTACAATAATCGTAAAACTTGTTAAAAATTGTCATTTTTGTTGTAGCAGTGACGAGGTTTTTTTACGTGTATATTTCTTGTGTGTGATATTATACGCATTTAAAAAAATGTTTTATTGCTTTTAAATGACAAATTGTTCTCTTGTACTCAAACTAGTTAACTTATATTCGGTGTATCTCAGGTGCCATCATATGTTGTCCCATGATAAATAATTGCACTTAATATTATTATAATTACATTAATTGTAATAATTGTATATTTAACTATTATAGCCTTGCGGTCTTCGAAATATCTAAAAGGTATGTAGCTGCCAAGAAAAATTAGCGTACGTCAAACAAACCCGTCAGAAAACATACAAATTTTTTTGAAACACTATTTTTAGACTATCTTGGTTTTGATAGTTACATCAATATCTATATTTTATCTTTATCGGCACAAATTTTTATAAAGACATCTGGTTTATGAATTTTTGTATACCTGTTTTATTTTTGAAAGTGATTTAAAAAATTTGTTTTGTGTGATTTAAAAAAAAGCAAAATTTACGTTTTGTTATGTGTTCGCTTAAAAAAGCAAAAACAAAAAAGTTTTTCAAACCAAATATGACATTTTTTATTTAAAAAATTTTTAAATGTTTATAATAATTAATAATATAATGCCAAACTGATTGTATAATACAATTATTTGGTTTGATTGAAGTAACACAAAACCATTTTTTGCGAAACAAACTTCGAAAAGAGAAAGTCAAAGCTTTAAATTTTTGATATGTTTTACATTTTTATTGCATGATCTTATTTTGTGTGGTTTTAATAGATCTGTAAATAAAGCTTTAAAATAACCATCGTTAGAAGAAATTTATCATGTTACAATTCGAAATACTAAAATAAGTTTATCAACGAAAGCAAACCCATTTTATGTCAAATCAATTTTGACACGCATACTGGTTTATTCTTAAAACGGAAATCTACAATTTTTTTATTCATTATATCGTTCGTAATAATTCTTATGATTAAAATGATGAAGGAAACTATTTCTTCATTCAATCAAACTTATTTAATCATAATCATGTTTCAACTTTGGCAGTACTTGCGAATTCGTGTAAAAGCAAAAAATTTAAAATAGAAAAATTTTGTCATGTATTATAGTGTGCTTAAAAAACATTGTTGAATTTTTCATAGTTATTTTTTAAGCTAAAATAGTTTGATTAGCAAAAAACTAAGATAACTACAGCGAATTATTGAATTTGTTGTCGTTGCTCTAAACAGCTTAAACCGTCTCTTTATGATTGTGTTAAGTTAAACATCACCTTTTTTTTAATCTGAAACTCTGAGACTTAATGAATTTATAGCCTATGTACTGTAAGTGTTTTATTTGCTGCTGCATTTAGTGTGTTACTGTAGCTGCGGATCCTAAACTCCAATCACAATTCAATAGCAAGTGTTAGTGGTAAATGAAAATGATACTAGAACTACTGTTGCAATTTTTTCTGAAATTCTTCCTCACAGTGACAGGAATACCAGGGGTGGCGGAAAAAAAGCACCCGTGGCAAAAGCGGAAAAAAAGCACCCGTGCGCAAGGCGGAAAAAAGAACCCGAAAGGAGCGCATGACAAATATCGTACAGTGACGTTTATTTATTACGTTATAAAATATGAAATTATTGTGTTATAACTTATAAGTATTACGTTATAAGTTATAATGAAAGCTAACTTAAATATTCAGTAGTGTGCATTAATAGTTTATAACAAAAAAATTATTTTAAAAGTATTTGCAAAGTACATGAATGAAAAATCAAATAAAATTGATTTTAATCAATTGTGCTTATTGCGCTGGATAATACACAAATGCAAATAATTTACAAGCAATCTGTTTTAGCTTCAAATTTTCATGAACTTTAAATATGCGATTTTTATATTAGTATTCACAATAGTATAAAATATTTGAGCAATTTTTTTACACACCCTTTAATTTGATTTGTAAAATTTAGCAGCTTCTCCTAGTTTATATTGGTTTTGTTTTTTAAAATATTTCCAATTATACACTGGTATTCATAAAACTTTGGAGTGGGTTCATTCGGACTGGGTTCGTCTGTTTTGGCGGCAAAACTGGACCGGGTCTAATATTTAATATCTTCATTGACATACGTTTTACGTAATTTTTTAGCAAATTTTATTCAAAAACTGTTTTAGGCGAAATACAAACAAATATACGATTTTTTTTTGTTTTAAAAACGCCTTTTTGATATTTTTAGACGGTATAAAAATTTTGGATTTGATTCAGTTTTTCCGCCAAGACAAACAAATCCAGTCTCGTAGAGACCCAGTTCGAAGTTTTATGAATACCAGTTGATAGTTTTTTCGTTTCAGTTTTTTTTCTTTTAATTTTTATTTTTGTCTAATGCTTCATAATAAATACGAAATAATTCGTTTAATTAGTTCTTCTCGTTTAAATTAATTGGACAAAACACTTTTAGTTTTTATTTAATCTTCAATCCATACACAAGATTAATTTTATGATTAGCTAGTTTTCCAAATTATATTATAATCGTTAAAATCGTTTGAAGTTGTGAAACAGCAACCTTTTAAAGTTTCAGTAACTGTATTCGGCATTTATAAATTCTACCAAACCAGCGTTGGCAAAATTTCATAATTTACAGGTAATTTACATGAAAAAAAACCGGAGTTGTAAGGGCCATCTACGATTATAGTAAAACAACGTCAGTTTTCAGAAAAGTCTGTATTAATTGTTTTTAGAACATTATTGCAGAAATTAATAAAATAATAACGTTAAAATCTTCAAAAACTACAAGCAAAAAGTTTTATACATAATACTGATAACGTAATAAATAAACACCGCTGCATAGCATTTGTCGCGCGCTCCTGTCGGGCGCTTTTTTTCCGCCTTGTGTACGGGTGCTTTTTTCCCGCCTTTGCCTCGGGTGCTTTTTTCCGTAAACCACTGAAATGAATTCATCAAGTAACTTCAAAGCTAATATAAAACAATTGTTACAATAGGCCGATCCATATTTTTCCTAAATTGTCATTGAATTTAACTTTTTTTAATAGTTTTTTTTTCGCTATTTTATACTTTTATACTACTCTACTCTACTACGCTACTCTCATTTTTTAAAATTTTTCAAATATGGATAACTTGTCAGCTTACTACTGCATTAAGCAAATTTTATACTTAATTAGATTAGAGACGGGCGTGCATTTTTAAAAATAAAAATGATTCAAAAAATAACACCTCCACCTTGAATACTGCTTTTTGCAAACCATCCACGTATACTATAGCTGGGCAGCCTCTCAAATAATATACTTTTTTTGGAGGAGGGGGGTTAAACCGACCTTTCAAATTTGGGGGAGGGTGTCCCAAATATTTCTTGGGTATACCCACAAATAGACCGTTTTTAGTACTGGAACCTTCCAAATTTTAGGGAAGAGGGGTGTCTTGAGTACCCTCAAATTTTAAAGAGTGCCGGCAGATTCGAAATTTTAGGGGTATAACCTCCTGAACCGTCCTCCGCTGTCCACCTATAACGTATATTCTATTAGGTTATTCAACAGGTTTTTAAGGACCCTCAAAATGTCATATAGTATTCGTGGTCACGATATATATGTTTTGCTTTGTGGGAATGGTTGTGGGAAGAGCTGTTAGAATCACTTTTAGCCAATTAGGTCTTGGAAAAAAAATTGGATCTCCAATGGATGAAAGATCTCCATTTTTTTCTCAAGCCCTAATTAGCTAAAAATGATTCCATAAGGTCATAACTCAGTAAAGGTCTTTAACATTGAACAATTTCCTTTTTAATTGGAGGGTTTTGACTATCGTGTATACGCTAGATATCAGTTAAAAACAGGGTCTCCCTCCAAGGTAAAGTATACCACGACATCCGGGTCCGTTAGGCAACCAGTATAGGCACCTTGCACTGGAACTCGGTTTATACATGAAGTATGCAATATACATAAGCGTCACCATAATGGATAATTACCGTATCTCCTACTTATCTTTCGTAGTATGCAGATCAACCGATCGGAATTTCGTGCGCTTTCGATCAGTTGATCTGCATACTACAAAAAATAAGTAGGACATACGGTAATCATCCATTATGGTGACACTTATGTATATTGCATACTTCATGTATAAACAGAGTTCCAGTGCAAGGTGCCTATAGACAATACAAACCCATTCGTTCAACTCTATAATAAATTAAACAGTTTTGATGTCTTTTGTCCTGTCTCAGCGAAACAAAATGATTTACTTTTTAGTACGCGAAAAGTGCTTAGAAACAAATCTGAAGCTATAATCATTGTGGCACATAATAAGAGAGCAATGAAATTTAAATTGTAACTACCACATAACACAGTTTGATTATGTAGTATAGTTACAAAATAACTACTATATAATCAGTTATGTATAGTAGTTACATTGTAACTACTACATATACCCCCAATATCTCGAAACTGCAGAACCCTCTAAAATTTGAGTGTACCCCGAACGCCAACCCCCGTACAGTATTAAAAACGCTAAAAATAAGGCATTTAAAAGATACCCCTTTCACCCAACATAAAAAAGACAAATAAATAATTAACTAGGTAAATAAAAAAAATTAGAAAACATGTTAACATCCCACCTTGTTGTTACCACCTTATAACCAGTGTTCTAAAAAATTACTTTTACTTTAACTTAAACTAAGAGTAACAGATTTTATATTACTTTTACTTATATTCTTACTCGACTTTGGAAATTTTAAATACTTTTTGCACTCTTACTCGGATTTTTTCCTGTGAATACTTAAATCAATTAAAGTTAAGTTTAAGTAATTTCAACAAGTAGATTAGCCATGGGCTTGTTGTAAAATGAGTGGAAAAAGAAAGTTTTTTAAGTCGATAACACGCTAAACGCCATTTACTGGGACCTAAAAACTTATTTAATAAAAAATTTATGCATAAAATTAGAAAAAAACTTTTGAACGGAGTTCTAAAGCCCTGAAAACTGGTATTTTGCTTCGTTTCAAAATTAGTATTATTACTTTTACTCTTACTTTTACTTTAAAAAATATGTCTTACTTTTACTTTTACATTACCTAAACAAAATTTCGACCGTTACTTTTACTTTACTTAAATTTAAAAATCGCAAATTAGTTTTACTCTTACTTTATTTAAATTAAAATTTTTCAAATTACTTTTACTTTTGCTTAAAATAATTGAAAATCATTACTTTATACGACACTACTTATAACAACCTTATAAATTGGTTGAAATTTTACTGCAGGTACTCTAGACAAACTAAAGTCTGTTCAAAAATAATTAAGACTAGAAATAATTATCAAAGGAGCGTACCCTTCTCGCTAACAAAACGGTATTAATACAAAAAGTTTTAGTTTTATTGCCCAGAGTTTAATAGAAGCTATACATTATTAAAATTATCGTCTGAACTAAATCAACCGTACCATTAGCGCGATATGTCTTATCTGAAAAATTTTTGGGTCTAATTGATTTGAAACAGATTTTCAGAACCAAAAATATGGCGGTATCAGTTCGAAATCGAGAGGAAAATCGGAAGCGGTATTTTTCGGATCCTTTTACCTAGCTCGAAATCGGGTCAACTCCGGTATTTGGCGTTTTGAAACAGGTGGATCTTTTGAAATTGAATCGCTGTCCTGCCCTTGTCCGGAGAGGGAAATCCGCACTTGTCACAACTTTCCATCATCCCAATATCGTCGCCTACTTTTCTTCTTTTCGCGAAGTATACGTGTTTTCTTTTTCAAAATTAGTCTTTTTTAAACGTATTGCCTGAAAATTATGGTCTAATTTATTTTTACAAGATTCTCGAGGTAAAAATTGTTTTCTCTAAATAACAACTGGGTGCTGCGGAAAAGTCCACCTCTTCAAAACTAACTTGGTGCTGAAAAAAACTTGGTCAACGTGGCTTTTATTTAACCATAAGTCGAGTTTTCATTTTCGCAGACCGTCGTAGTTCAACATCATTATAGTCTAAGAGGGCTTATTTGTCTATTGGTAATGTTGCTACCCTCCAATATCATCCTCCGGAGTTTCGCCTTTTGAATGAGCGATTTTAAGCTGATTTAAACTTGAACCAAAATACCTTTAAAATTACAGAATCTTCATTTTAAGACTATTTTTACTGTTTTAAATAAGTTTTAAAAAAATTATTTACAAAAAAATTTTGACAAAATTATCTATGATATTACTGGTTAATTATTCATAAAACTAGTTTAAAAGTAAGGCGGAGCTCCGAAGCTATGGGAATCGGTCCGGAGCTCCTACATACGAAATTCCGCTCTAAAGCTACAAAGCTTCTTGGGTTGCTTCGGAGCTCTTAAATACGGAGGTCCGCTCCGGAGCTACGGGGAACATAACTATCGTTTAGTTAATCATTTTTACGTATTTAAAAAACGAAATTTAGTTATCTCGTTATCTTGTACTTAGTGTAGTCGAAACTAAATTAAAATTAAAATGCTTGAATTGTAATATGTCAGCCTACATGTTTTATTAAAATTATAATTTAATTAGTCAGTAAACAAGTAAAATGTGGAAAAGAGTATAATCAGTATTTGACGATTTTGTTTTATTTTGTATTTGTTTGACACATTTATCATTTCTTTTTTGTTTTGTATGTTATGATTTTTTCAGGAAAATATTCTTAACATTGTGACCGAATACTGCGAAAACGGTGACTTGCATATGAAAATTGAGTCGCAAAGAAATCTCACAAGTAAAACTATAATTAACAAAATTTATAAAATTGAATAATATAAAAAATTAATATTTGAAAAATACTAAATAGTCAATACAGCTATAATTGCTGATAAGAAAATCGAGCGTTGAAAAATCCGAGTAAAGCCAACCCACGCTTCTGTAAAATGGTTCCACATTAAAAAATATAATTGTGGGTGCGCCGCGCGCAAGCTTTCTGGTATGTTTTTTTAAACGCCTGTTTTTAACGCCTGTTTTTTTTAACGCCTGGAATGTTTTTTAAACGCTTGTTTTTTTAAACGCCTGTTATTCAACAGACATAATTACAATGTCTTCATAAAAATATTTCCATTAAAAAATTTTTTATAATCAAATGCTTGATTTTTGATAAATTATTTTGTGTGCGTGTGTGTTTTGTTTTTTTTTTGTTGATAAAATTAAGTAATAAAATTATTTTATACAACAAATTGAAATACATTTGTATTCAAAAGCAGCATTAAAAATATAAATTTGATTGATTATAACTTTTACTTTGGTGGAAAACATGAATTCTTCATCGAAAATCAAATATGGGAGTGGTTTCTTCAAATATCAATCGCTTTAAAGCACATGCACGACCGCAATATTCTCCATCGTGATTTAAAATTAAGTTATTTATATCTTATTTATTAACTGCATTACATATTCCGTGCTATTCATAAAACTTTCCATTTTGGACTGGGTCCGTTTTTTACGTAGACCGCAATCTTTATGTTTTTTACGTAGTCCGTTTTTTACGTTAAAAACGGTCGCAGTTCGTTTTGATCATCGAAAAGTGGACTGGGTCCGTTTTTATCGTCGGAAAGGTCCGTTTTGATCATCGGAAAAGTGAATTGGGTACCTTTTTATCATCGGAAAAGTCCGTTTTTGTCATCGGAAAAGTCGACTGGGTCCGTTTTTTTGGACCCAGTCCACTTTCCGATAATCAAAACGGACCCAGTCCGAAGTGGACAAGGTCCAAAGGTTTTATGAATAGCACGGGTAGTTTCCAAAATTAAAATAAAATCATTATTTTTATATCTTATTTTAAAATGGAACTTTTGTGAATTCATTGCGTTGCGTATCAAACTAGGTGAATTGCTTGCTTTATATATTTCAATTCAATTTCATTCGTTAACAACAGTACAGGCTAGCTTTGTTTTCCTCTAAGAGCTAAATTTTTTGCCAAGGTCTGTACAGTTCTCAGCCAAAAAACACAAATTAGTAAAATAAAAAAAAATTCAAAAAAGTTTTTGCTTTGAAAAATACGAAAATTTGAATTAATGTCTTGG
>JASAMX010035275.1:0-20022 GCA_030248175.1 Microlaimidae sp. YZB2_3 | reverse complement strand
CGTTCTTCGTTCAGTTACGTATTATTCTACTCGTAGTGGGATTAATTATAATATTGCTTTAAACTTGAATATTTTTCTAATACTTACGTAAAGTATATACTACTGTTGTTAAAAGTTACATTTACGTTTACTTAAACAAATAAAAGTAACGAATTTTTTATAACTTTTACTCGACTTTTAACCCTTTGGGATTTTTTCGTCAAAAAATCGCTGCAAATCTGTAAAAGGTATATTGCGTCAGTGCTGTAGTGTGTTGAAGTCTGTGGCTCTCGACGATCGTTGACGAAGTTTAACATTGAGCAGTATAGTGGCGTGGAATCCCTTCCGCTGATTTGCAGCGGAATAAATACCAAAGGGTTAAATTTCACTTACCTTTACTTTTATTCTTACTCGGATTTTTTCCTAGAAATATTTAAATTAATTTAAGTAAAATTTAAGTAATTTCAACAAGTGGATTTCCTATGGGCTTGTTGTAAAATGAGTCTCAAAAGAAAGGGTTTTAAACCGCTAACACGCTAAACACCAATTACTTAAACCAAAAAACTTATTAAAATGAAAATTTATGCATAAAAATAGCAAAACACTTTGAAACAAAGATTTGGAACTCCAAAAATCGAAGTTTTGCTCCGTTGCGAAATTACTTTTATTATAATTTTACTCCTACTTTTGTTTAAAAAATAGGCCTTACTTTTACTTTACTTAAATAAAATTTCGACCGTTACTTCTATTTTTACACTTAAATTAAAATATCACAAATTACTTTTACTCTTACTTTACTTAAATTAAATTTTTTTTAAATTACTTTTACTTTTTTTGAAAATACTCAAAAATCATTACTTTTTACAACAGTAGTGTATACTAATAATAATTTAAGGTTTAAAAGAATCGAAATATTGAAATATTTTTTTGTTCTGCTTAAAAAAACTTTGTGTATTAAAAACATAAGTTTTTCTACTTACACAAGTGCTTAATTTCTAAAATGTGACTATTAATTACCTAAAACAAATAATTTACAGTAAAAAATTAGAATTTTTGAAAAAACGACCAAAATTACAAATTCTGCTAAATTTTTAGCCTGCCCCGGCCCCGGCCCCGGTTGGGGCAAAATTTTCTACCCCGGCCCCTGCAAATCAAAATTTCTCTACCCCGGCCCCGGCCCCGGAATCAGCAATAATTCTGCCCCATTGATCCCTAGTTACAAACCCCTTGCAGTCGCGCATATTTTTAAATAATTTAGTCAATTATATATAAATCAGGTTGTTTCCTAATATTAATAGAATTAAGAAAAAATCTTATTTGGATATAGTACAAAATTTTAACATCATACTAATTTAAAGTTGTAACAAACAAATTAGGAATTAGGTTATAAAAACAAAAGTAAATCTATGCTTATATGATTGGCTGGAGACAATTCTTAAGCAGTTTTTGGTGCTTATTTTAAAAAATTTTCGCCTCCGGCGGCTGGGGGGACGCCCCCAAACCCCCCGGACGCACCTTGCGTCGGCTTCGTGCTCCTATTACAGTAACAAACAAATTGATAAAGCTTTAGGTTATCAAAACTCATGTAAAACTGTTGCCATATCATTCGCTGAACACAATTTTTAAGCAGTTTTTAGTGCGTATTTCCGAAAATTCATATATATATATATATATATATATATATATATATATATATATATATATATATATATATATATATATATATATGAATTTTCGGAAATATGCACTAAAAACTGCTGAAAAATTGTGTCCAGCGAATGATATGGCAACAGTTATATATATATATATATATGTGTGTGTGTGTGTGTGTTGTTAGGCTTGGTGGTCTTACTGACGAGTGCAACACCAAGGGCATGTAAGACTAATGCATGAAACGCCAACTGAAAATTGTGGGGGACAAGGAGTTTTACGTTGATTTATTTGCATCTTTCATTCCGTATTGCATCTTTGGCTTTCAGTGGATTCCAATGTGCAGCACTGTGGACTTTTTTGTTTGCTAAAGTGTTGTTTTGAAATCACTGGCAAGCATTGAGTTCACCGTTGTTTGTATTGTTTGAGATACTGGTTATTTATAAATTAATAATATTTTATTTTAAGCTTCAACTTATTCAGCTTAAAATCACAGGCTGTTCATATAAAGTTATAGCGCGTTTCATAGCCTTATAAAGCTTATGTGGCAGTTTTGGTGATTACTTTGTCGTGGGATCTTAATAACTTATTTATGTGGATATAAAAAGACAAAGCACGGTATATAATTAAGCGCCTGCTTTTTATGTTCCATCTAGAAAGTTTACAATCAATAAAAAATGAAACAACATGTGGCTATAGCTTCAACTAATTTTTTTTATATCCTCAAATGCTCCCAATTTAAAAAAATGTTTTTTTTTTGTTAATTCTAATTGTGGTCTTTATGCTTATAAGAAAGGTCTTGATGCGCTGACTTTGCTGATAAAAATTACCCCTAAAAATTTCTGGAAGTACAGTTTGGGTTTTAAAAATGATAACCATTGGATGAATCGAGTTAAAAAATGCTATTTTTGACATAAGCGCAATGAAAACTTTAATATGAGTATAAAAACTTCGGGATTATTTTAATTTAATATTTAAAAATGACCCCCTAAAAAGGAGGTCATTTTTAGGAGGTACCTTTTGGGTTTAAAAAATGGTAGCAATTCAAGAAATTGAGTTAAAAATAGTATTTTTGACATCAGCGTGTCGAGAACTTTCATTATAAGTACAAACATGACAGTATTATAATAAAATCATCTCTTAAGAATTTTAGGGGGTACATTGATGGGTGCGAAAATTGGGTAACCACTAAAGAAAATTCAATAAACTATATATTTAGGAAGTCAGCGTGCCGAGAGCTTTCAAATTTGCGGGTATGTGGGTGTATGTAACCGGGTAAACACAAAAAAACGTAAATGCAAGATTTTTGCAATTTAGCAAGCATAAAACTTTCAAACGAATGTAAATACGACTTATAAATAATAAAAACAAAAACGCATTCTTGACTATTTTTACGGGTACAAAGGGGTCTGTTTTTTTGTTACCCAACATTTTAAAGCATTTTTTTAATATTTTTCAAATCAATACATTGAGAGCTTTAAAATGATATATTACTCGCCAGAGAATAAAAGGTTTTGTCTAAAATCTGATGATTAAATCAAAATGATTTATTTATCGAACTTTTGTTAAGTCACTTTAAAATCTTTTCAAAGCAAACAAAACCACTAATTTTAATAATAAAAATCACTTTTTTATGAATCCTTACAAGAAGAAAAATTGCTGGCCTAGGACTGTTTGTTTCACAGTTTGTTAGCTTCAAACCTGATGGAGCATGCCCTTTCCTAGCAGCAACCATGTACAACCTAATTCAATAGTTTTTTATAATTTCACAATCATGATATTTTTTTGATTTTCAAATAAACTAAGTGATATGGATTTAATATACGTTAATTTTGTTATTTTCTTAATATATTTCCGACTAATTTCAGAAAAAAATTGGTTATGTTTGGGAAATATTACTTTAAAAAAATTTTTTTAAGCTTTAGAAAACTATCTACAAGAGACTTTAAAGGAGCACTGTCACAAATCAAATTCCTATAACGCCCGAACCGGACTGCTCCTTTAATACTGAACCGATTCAGCTGAAATTTAAAAATTTTGTAGCCTTGTAGTGGAGCACTCTAAATACCAAAGTTAGTATAAGGAGCAGTCCAGTCGGCATATGGGGGAAAGAGTTGGGGGTATGGTATTAAAGGAGCAGTCCGGTTCGGGCGTTATAGGAATTTGATTTGTGACAGTCCTCCTTTAATAGATTGTCAAAAAATTATATTGGCTAATGTTTCTAAATTAACAAATTATATACATATCCATAAATTGAATACCGGCTATGCTTTGCAATTTCCCCATTTAGTGTGCCAATTAGACAAAGCGCTATCATAAGTGGTGCCACAATTCCGGCTATATCAAAAATTTTGGTGAAAAACATCTAAATTAAAATTTTTGATGCAAATTTATTAATTAATCTTCTAAGATTATAAGGAACTTGCAAAATTGCATAAAAAAAATTTCTTTGTTAGAATAACAACAATGTAATCTTTTGCACTGTTAAAAAGTCAAGAAAAATTAACATTGCACTATAATAATACAGCAATAGATGTGTAAACCATTGAATTTATGTGTAAGTAATATTGTAGCGGAATACAACTGTTTTAAGTTCAAATGTTGTAAGTTCCAAATTTATCAAGGAAAGTTAATTTTGTACCAAATTAACATTGAGTAGTGCTAGAACGTTTTTATTCCTTCTTATTCCGCTTCATAAAATAAAAATGACAGACCCGCTGTCGATTTAATAGTTTTATTGTGATGTTTTAAGATTACTAAAATAGTGAAAATGAAGGTTTAAAAAACCTGAGCAATTGGATTTGCACTTGACGCTCTTGAAAGTTCTGAAAGTGGAATAACCAAAAAATATGCCGTGTTCACCATCATGTACACTGTTCCGCTTATCAGCAAACTGGAAACAGCTGATATTGGTATAGTTCTAGAATTAAATATTTACTATAATCTGTAAATTTATAAATTCTGTATTGTATGCTGATTTTTATGAAATTAACAACAAAAGAAACACCATCCAGTAAAAAGCAATTCAGTTCTGTTTTAGCACTGTGCTGTTTATAAAAAATTTGCTGTTAACTATGTGCTTAAAAATATTTTAGACAGTTAAATAAAAAACAAGGACATTAAAAGCTTGTATAAATATTTAAAAATATTTTGTTGCTTTGTAGTTTTACATCTCTTTCGCTACAATTAAAAAACCGGGTCTCATTGTCTGTTTTATGAGAGATACTGGAAAGTTTTTGACAAAAAATGTTTTTTGAGGTTTTATAACTTTTGGACGTGCGAGATTAATATGCAAATATCTCAAGATAAGGTCTTTAACTTTTGATAACCTCTCGAAAAAAATTTATTTCAAAATATTGAAGGGTCTGACCCAAAACTCCGAAATTTTGTGGCAATTTTTTTAGCCTAATTTTTAAATTTTTGACCATATGAAATCTTACGTCTAAAAATTTTTATGCAGATTTCTACTACATTCCTGAGCTGAAAATCGTATAATTTGTTAGGAATAACATACATGGGTCAGGTACTACAAGTGGTTAAAGGGGTCCATTTTACGATTTTCGCAAAAAATCGTTTGTATTGCCTGGCTGAACTGCTCTATTTTGGATAGTGCTTAAAAATATTTAAGCTAAATTTAAGTCCACACTGCTGCACATTGGAATTCACTAAAAGTCAATGATGCAATAGGGATTAAAATGAATTAATTCAAAGCTCCTTGTCCCCAGCAGGTTCCAGTTGGTGTTTCGTGCATTAGTCTTAAACGCCCTTGGTGTTGCACTCGTCAGTAAGACCACCAAGCCTAACAACACACATATATATACATAAACCAGCAAGCAAATTTACAACAAAACATGCAAAACATTGAAAAACATAAACATAAAACATTAAAACAGAGGAGAATTACAACAAATTGTTGTGGTTTTTCGCCACTTTATATAGCAATTTTGAAAGGTAATAAAGAGCATTTATGACCCCATAATGCGTTGTAATTACCAGACACATCTGCAATTATACCGCTGAGTGCAGAATTGTTTGGCAACTTTTGGATTACATTATAAGTTGGGTTTATTTTAAAATTTGTTTTTATTTTATTTTAAGTTAACTACTATTTGTTTATGTTTTTTAATTTTTATATTTTTATAAATATTAGATTACTATTTTAAGTATATTTAAGGTTATGTTTTGCTCAAAAATTAATTATGCTTTTGACAAAAAATTACTATAATTAAAAAATAAGAAATAATAATGATAGACCTAAACACTAAACATGTTGGATTAGTATTTGGGGTTTATGTTTTGTTTAAAAAATTTTATTATAAATAGTTTTGATTAAAACTGTTACAATTAAAAATTTGAAATTAGAAACAATATAATTAAACACTAAAGATCCTGGATTGCTCCAGGTGTAGCATTAAGCCATCGTAATGATATTGTAGACTGTATAGTTGGTTATTGTAGTGTCAAGCTATTTGCTGATGATGGTAAATTCTATCATTCACGTTTTGATAATGAAAATTCCGAATTTTCTTAAACTATAGACAACTTTTGCAACTGGGCTGATCGTTGGCAGCTAAATATAGCCTTAGAAAAGTGTAGCATACTATCAATTGGTAATAGCTTGGTACCAGAGAATAGTTATTCACTAAAAAATACTAATATTGATTCTGTTGATAAAACCCGGGATTTGAGAGCGTTTATAACTAAAACCCTAAAATTTTTGACCCATTTTGCCCAGATATCTGCCAAAACTTTTTCAAGAGCTGGTTTAATTTTAAAGTGTTTCAAAAGCAAAAATCCTTTTTTGTTGCTTAGAGCGTACAAAGTTTTTGTAAGACCACTTTTGGAATCAAATATTTCAGTTTTTAATCCATACTTAATAAAAGACATTAAAAAACTATAGAAAATTCAAAAATTTTTCACTCGAAATATTGGTAGACGTTGCAATATTACATATTCTGACTATAATTCACGTTTAAAATCATTGTATATTGATTCTCTGGAATTGCGCTGTATAAAAGCTGTTTATGCATGGTTTATAATATTGTGAACTAAAATGTTGATTTAAATTTTAATGATTTTTTTTCAGTTTTGACGATAACTTGTATTATATGCGTGGCCATATGTTTAAACTTAAATTAACTGAAAAATATAAACTAGACTGTCGTACATTCAGTTTTTCACAAAGAAATGTAAACATTTTAACAAATTGCCTGAAGGTGATATTAGTGCTAAATCATTGAATACTTTAAAATGCTTGCTTGATAAAAATGATCTCAGCGAATTTTGTAAGGTTTATTTTTAAATTTATTTTATTAAATCATGAAGGTAGTAAATAAATTGCCCGATTTATGTACCTTTACGTGCCTTTTTTGTGTAGTAATTTTTTACTGACAAAATAAAATTTATTTGTTGTTGTTGTTGTTGTATAATAAGGCATCTTAAAAAAATCCGGGGGCAGCTTAAATAGCTACAATTATTAAATTTAAATTTTAAAACCGAAAATTTTTTATGCAAAAATTTTAGTACACACTAAACATCCTGGATTTCTCCAGGTGTAGCATTAAGCCACCATAATAAGGCATCCTGTAAACTCCAGGGGCAGCTTAAATAGCTACATTTTTAAAATTTAAATTTTAAAACCCAAAGTTTTTTATACAAAAAGTTTACTAAACACTAAACATCCTGGATTTTTTTAAAATACTATCAGGTTTGTAGCGATATCTTATATCATTACAAACATGATAGTATTTTAATAAAATCACCTCCTAAGAATTTTAGGTGGTATATTAATGGATACAAAACATAGTAATCACTAACCAAAATTTAATAAAAACTATATTTTTGAAGTTAATATGTCGAGAGTATTTATATGAATATAAACACGACACTTAAATTGGAGAATTGAAAAAATACAATTTTTTTAATTTTGGGGTTTGCTCCCAACAGAATTTGCAATAATTACAATTCTAAATAAAAATTAATCTTAAATTAAAAAAAGTATTTAGAGTCTAAATTATGATTACCACTAAAAACCACTATAGTGTTTTAAATACTGGTTTAAATACTAACGCATCGTAGTAGTGTTTTTTTAAAAAACGCTGTATCATTAAAAAGTTTATTAACATGTTAATCTACAACATTAAATCTCATTTACTGAATTTTTTGTTTATTGGAATTTTGTAACTTAGATTTAATGCCACCTTACACTGAAACTTTAATAAACATAAAGTATAACTCATTCTAACATTGCTGCCTGACCTGTGTAAAAAATACCCTAATTGATGCATTTTTGTGGTAAAGGCGAAAAACAAAATCACTAGGATTTTGGCATTATATTAATTCTGAATGCTATTTTTTATTAGAATGCATAATAAATCAGGGAAGAGCGCGGAGCACTCTTTCCCTTATATTAAATGGGTTAAGTCACTGCGCGGTTAACCGTTTTTGATGGCGTCATCGAAATCAACAAAACCTTTAATAGTTTTTTAGCCAATTAAAAATCTAAACATTTTACATAACTAAAATATTACCCATATTTTTCTGATATTAAAAACCTAAAAACTTTTGCTAAACATACCTGAATTTCATACTAATAACCTTAATTTGCTTAACTTTTTTTTGTTTTTTTTTTTGGGGGGGTCCCCCAAAAATTTTTTCCTGTGGTAAATATTTGGAGCTGATTTTTTGCACGTAGATGCTAAATTGCCGCCTCACCTGAATTTTATTCTCGTATATGCTCTATTGCCCGTAGTAAACCTCTGTTCATGTGAAAAACGACAAGTTTTTTTCTAAGTTACGCATTAGGTACTGGGGTACTTGTGTGACACTTTTTTCCTTACTGAATTACATATTAAGTAACTTCATTCAGTAATACACATTCTCTTCTGGTTATTTTTTTGGTTTAAATTATAATTCCTTACCTTTTTATAAAAATTACTAATTTTCAACGGGAAGAGTGAAAAAATATCCTTACCACTAATTAGCAGCCATATGGCAACAATAAAAATATTTTAAAAAATAAAATGAAATAAATCTTGGGTGACGTGTGAGCGCTGCGGGATACAATGTTTCAATAGACGTAAAATTGTATGGAACTTGGAAAAACCATTTACAATGGTGTGGTTTTGTTGTTTAAACATAAACCATCAATCCAGAAAAATCAAGCACAAAACAAAAGTCCAAATAAAGCTAATTTCCAAAAAAGTGGTTAAATCAGGTCTAACTAAAAAAATTTAAACAGAAGAAAAACACACTATTTTATATGGTTCTTTCAGGTTCCGTACAATTTTACGGAGTTACCCAGACTTAATTTTTGTATAGTATACTGCTTAAAATTACATTGAAGTTTTGGTTATGAAAATAATTGTATTCATATCATGAGGAGACCATGACGTTTCTTTTAAAATGAGTAAATTTTTTAATGTTTTATATCTTTAATAAATGACATTGTATTCAATGCATTAAAAGGCGGAATTTCTAGCAAAAGACGAAACAAAGTTTCGAAAAAAAAGCCTTATATTAAATGGAATAGTATAAAGCTACATAAGTCTAAAAACTAAATGCCAGAAAAGACTGAAACAAGTCTCTTTAAAACCTGTAAATTAATAACAGATTTTGTGAAATTTTCAGAAAAACAAAACCGAATAAAAACAATACGTGTAAAAGCTTTAGTTTGCGTTTTTTAACCATTTATAAAACTTAATTCACATAAATTTCTCTCAAAGTGGATTAACTTTTTACATGAGTTAACCAGCTGTAAATACCACAGTATTAGTTAAGTCACACGTCGTCAAAACGATACAAAAAAGGTATAACGCAAGCGTCACAGTAACCACGAAAAATTTCTGTCAAAATAAGTTATCGCATTGCGCATTAAATTTTGTAATTTATCACTATTTTCGTATAAAGCAAAACATACCGCTATATTAACGGCTTTTTAAAATCAAATATCAAGTTCTAAGTCCGAAAAACATTGAAAAATTCAGATTTAATATAAGGCGACTTTTTCTTTAATGTTTCTATTTATTACATAAAACAAATTAGCTGTCAATGTATTTGTTAAATTAAAAGTCGCCTTATATTAAATCTGAATTTTTCAATGTTTTTCGGACTTAGAACTTGATATTTGATTTTAAAAAGCCGTTAATATAGCGGTATGTTTTGCTTTATACGAAAATAGTGATAAATTACAAAATTTAATGCGCAATGCGATAACTTATTTTGACAGAAATTTTTCATGGTTACTGTGACGCTTGCGTTATACTTTTTTTGTATCGTTTTGACGACGTGTGACTTAACTAATACTGTGGTATTTACAGCTGGTTAACTCATGTAAAAAGTTAATCCACTTTGAGAGAAATTTATGTGAATTAAGTTTTATAAATGGTTAAAAAACGCAAACTAAAGCTTTTACACGTATTGTTTTTATTCGGTTTTGTTTTTCTGAAAATTTCACAAAATCTGTTATTAATTTACAGGTTTTAAAGAGACTTGTTTCAGTCTTTTCTGGCATTTAGTTTTTAGACTTATGTACCTTTATACTATTCCATTTAATATAAGGCTTTTTTTCGAAACTTTGTTTCGTCTTTTGCTAGAATGAATATAATAAACTAAATAATAAAACATGGATTTATTAATAAAAAGTATATGAATAAGATCTTTGTGGTTAATTTTTTGATTTTTTTTGGTTAATTCTTTGTGGTTAATTTTTTTCTTAGTGTAATTTTGTGGTCTTCTGTGGCCTTCCAGTTTTTCGCAAAATACGCCGCTTATATGCAGTTCTGAAGACGCTTTTTTTATATATACATGTAAATCATAGTGACACAATTTCTAATAAAAGCAATATATGATAAACAATATAAAAGCAATATGATATCAAAATCCCAGTAATTTCGTTTATCACATTTCAAAAATTCATTAATTATGGCATATTGTTTTTATATTGTTTTCATATAAAAGCGTGCTAACATTGCCAAATCATAAAGTTGGCAATGTTAGCACGTACAATACCTTAAATTTATTTTGAGTTTTAGTGCCAATATATATTATTATGAGTTTTAGTTTTAATATACAAAACTATTTAGTTTTTTACAGTAGCATCAGAGTTACAAAATTTAACAATACAAATCCAAACAAACAAATTTTACTTACCTTTCTGGTTTGACAACTTCTTCAACTATGTTTATTGCAAAGAACCTAAACTAAAATCGTGTTTTTTTCTTCTGTTTAATTTTTTTTTTGCAATCAAACTGCTTAAACAAAAATGTAAAAAGTTCTAAGAGTGCCTGGGTCTAGTCATGACACCAACATATTGACGTGAGTATAGATTTTAACTTTTATCAAAATAACAAGTATATGTAATAAAATAATGTTAATCTCATATATACATCTTTAAACAATTTTTTATAGTACAAAAAACTGTTAATCTTTTTTATTCTACAAAAAAATTGAAAACAAAACCGAGTTGTTTTTCTTCACGGAGATCTCCTTTTTAGAAAGTAGCTGAGAAGACTATAGCCTATTGCGCCGTGGGGTATTTTGCTCCAGCAGCGTAGCTATCAATATAAAAGCAGTTACGAATTTTCAGAGCGCGCCGCGCGAATTTTTCAGCTCGCAATATATGCTAACTCGGTTTTACTGACTTTTTTAAGGTTAAATTTACGCGTTAGTAAGCCAAAGCAAAGCCTAAAAAACAACCCTCTTATTATAAATTAAAACCGTCTTATTATAAATTTTTTTTAAAATACTTTAACGCCTTAGTTCCTAAATAGCAGCAGTTTGGAGGCGGTTTGGCCGAAGTTTGGCGGCAGATTTGGCGGCGCACATTCAACACGTAATATTTATAAAATACCCAGTAAATGATTTCTATTTTTATTAGGATTTAATCTAAAGTGTAAGATAAGTTTTTGAAAATTAAAATCTAAAAAAATCAAACGAAATTGTAGGGTAGCTGACTTAATTTGGCCCCCTTTCTTATTTTTGTGTATAAGTTTTTTCTGGTTCTTCTAATCGAGCCAAGATTTTGTCTAAAAATTTATTCCAGTGCAAAATTTAAAATTTTTTGTTACACTTACAAATATGTGTAGGTTTAAATTTTTTAAAGTGGACCATTAACTTCGGCCGCCTAGAAAAAACTGGCTATAACTATTGCTATAAAACGAACAATAAATATTTTTAAATGTTACAATTTTTTCCTTAGGGACTGTTCTTGGTACATATAACTTTATTTTTTTCCGTTTGCAAACTTTTATAATTATTAAAAAGACTTTAAATAAATATGTCAAAACCTTAAAAACACAAGTTTTAATAACACGTGTTTTTTGTTATATTTTATTGGCGTGAAAAATATTTTACAGCCAACCAACTTTAAGGAAAGCCTGGTAAAAATTTTATACCAATCTAAAAATTTTATTCCACTCTATTGAGTTTTTTATATTTTAAAATTAAAAATAACAAAAAAACAAAATCCGTCTTAATTTTGGCTTTAAAACCTTTCAGGTTTTAAAAAAACAAAAACAAAAAACCTAAAATACAAAAAAACGGTTATATAAACCCAAATTATCTAATTTAAAGATAACCAGCACGTTACAAAAGTTAAGAAGAAGTTTAATTCAACATTAATCATTGCTTATCTCTAATGTTTTATATCTGACTGCATCCCTCCGCCAAGAAAATAACTCAAATTTTTTACTGCATTTCAATAATCTTTAAAAAAATCCTCGTCGGTTTTATTGATAGTTCAAACCTAATCAATTGGGAGTTGGATTACTCCAGCCCGCACAGAACAGATAATTCTTATAGGCACCTTGCACTGAAACGGAGTTTATACATGAAGTATGCAATATATATAAGTGTCACCATAATGGATCATTACCGTACTCCTACTTATCTTTTCGTAGTATGCAGAGCAACCGATAGAAAGCGCACGAAATTACCGTATCTCCTACTTATCTTTTCGTAGTATGCAGATCAACCGATAGGAAGCGCGCGAAATTTCGATCGGTTGATCTGCATACTACAAAAGATAAGTAGGAGTACGGTAATTATCCATTATGGTGACGCTTATGTATATTGCATACTTCATGTATAAACCGAGTTCCAGTGCAAGGTGTCTATGTGACCCGCCGCCATGCATCCCGCCCACAAAGGAAAAAAACCTGACATTTTTACTGTGTTTTAATTTATTTTGCATAACTTTTTTAAAGCATTGGTTCTTTATAATTAATTGTTGGGTTGGGTCGGGAAATCCCATTTACATTGGTATTTACTATATTCAATATATGACTGCATCCCTCCGCTAAGAAAATAACCCGATTTTTTTGATGTGTTTTTGTATTATTTTCAAGAAATTCCTTCGGGTTTATTCATAATTTAATACAAACCTAGTAAATTGTGGGTTATGTAAGCCTACCTGTACAAATGATGGTGCAAATCCCGTCAAACAGGTTTTTTCACGTGAATTTTAAGGTCGTTAAAATTAACGGAATCTTAAACTGAGAAGTTAGTTGAACGCATTGCATAGTGCTTTTAAAAAAATATTAAAACGTGAAAATTAACAATTTTGAGCCTTAAATAGAAGTTATTTTAAGGATATATATTGTTTCGTTTTAAATTTGATGCAGTTTACTAAACCAAAGCAAAAACCCAGAAAATAACAAAATTCACTTTTTGTGTGAAAATGTTGATAATGCAGAATAAAAAATTTGTAAAAACACTTTATTCAACATTCATCCAGTTAATTTTGTGCTAATTCTTTTGTGTTTTAAAAATAAGTCAATTTTCTAACACCCTAAATTTATGGCCGAAATTAAGTCAAATACCCTACGCCATTTGCTTTTTTTGAAAAAGAGTTTATTATGAATTATATAATCATATAAAATACTGAGTTAAAAACAAGTGGTAAAAATTAATGCTGTGATCGTAGAAAACAATTTAACAAATTTTCACTATTAATAAGATCATAACAAAATTTTACTTTCAACTTTGAACAACGATTTGCACCAAACCAAAGGGTCAACCATTTAATTTAACACCAAGGCGCATTTGCACAATATACATTTGCACTTTAAAATAACTATTAAAGTATAAACTACCAATATATAACAATAAATAATAAAATAACTAACGTTTACCATCCACCATATGCGTATGACCCTTCAAATATGCTGTTCACCACACCTCTGCCACTAAACCCTCCATTCCAAGTTAATTCTAAGGAACCATCTTCAAAAGAAATGTTTTAAAATAACTTTCAGCATAAACATATTTGTTAAAATATTTTTTAATTTATAATACATGGATTTTTTTAGCTTGAGAAAAAAGTTTTTTAAACTCTCAGGAGTGCTTTTTCATTAAAAAAACACTTTTAAATAGTTTATGATCTTGTAAGTGATTTTGTTTAAAATAATGAGTCAACTTCTTCTGAAGTTTATATAATATTAGGCGTGTAAATACTTCTAAGCATGTATTTTGTATTTTAAGCATGTATTCTACTTGTATTTTTGTTTTAGGAGATTAAAGGTGTGGTACTGGGTTAAACTTTTTGTTTTTTATTTTGAGGATAAAACCTTACCTGTGTCCCCGATACCCCCACAAAATTTTTTTTGTTAATTGATTTCAGTAGTTCAGAAGCTGTGGCTTTTAACCATGGCGTGTTTTTAGATTAAGCTTTGCTTAGCTCAAAGGGTATAAAAATGAAGTTAAAAATAATGGAGTAAAAAGGCCGCAATTTTCTTCTTCGTTTGATATCTTGATTGTTAAGATTGTTGCAGTTTGTTGAGATATTGCGTTTGCAGTACAAAAACCTGCATTTTTTTAGAAATAGCAGGATTTTTGTTTTGATAACAAAAGACAAAGTTTAGAAAGTGTCATGGCAAAATTAGACAGATTTTAGTAGTTTTATTAATAATACCTCAGTAGAAACGTTTCAATTTAAAAGGTGGTGAACAAAAAACAAAATGAATTTTAACCAAATGTTATTGATTAACCGTTGGAAATTGATTTTTGTTGTATCACAATTTTTTTCCTATGTGACCTGGTTTATTTTTTTATTAAAAAGCAAAAAAATACACCACAAAATGGTATACTGCATACTTTACAATGCCACAGACCTAGTTATAAGAAAATAAAATCTAGAAGACTTTGATAATTGCAATATTGAATCAATTATTTAGCAACAAAACCATTCAGAATTTTTAACAAAAGCCATTTAATAGTAAATTTCAAACCAGTATTTTAATAAACATTAATTATATTACTCGATTTAGAACCCAAATGCAAATTTGTTAAGTGCTAATTAAGTTTGTTAATTTTTGTATATTTTGTGAAAAGGTGGATTTAAAAAAAATCCTGCGTTCTTATTGATGTTTTTTTAAAACCCTCATAACCGCACAAATTTAATTGGTCCACTCTTGTCTGCATAATATAAAGTACGGGTGTCATTATAGTACTAAAGCTAAGGCTAAAGTGCTTTGTAACTAAAGGGTTTTTGGGCTTAGTACTAAAGCTAAAGCGCGGATAAACTGAAATTAGCTGGCAAAAGCTCGGCAAAAGGTATGGACCCGACAAAGGTTAGATTTTGTCAAGAAAATAAGAAATCACAAAAAATCTCCAGTGTTCTAACTAGGGATCGACCGGGACCCCGGCCCTAGCCGCGGCTTTCCCCGGCACTGTTTTTTCTACCCCGGCCCCGGTCCCGGCCCCGCAAACGCAATTTTCTCTACCCCGGCCCCCGCCCCGGCCCCGGCAATTTAGCTGTCAAATCAACCGGGGCGAACCGGGGTAATGACCCCTAAGAATACAAAATTTTAAAACACTTTTTACAATTTTAGAGAGTGATAAATATTATTTAAAGAGCTAATGCAATCGCTTTATATGAGGATATTTATTAATTATATTATAAGATTTTATTAAAACTCTATTTTAATAAGATTCTTTATTTTAATCATGAGTCATTATTCTAAAAATTTAAAGACTTTTTTAGCATTAAAAACCATTTTGTAGATCTTATTTACAAGATTTGAGTTTGACAATAGAAGTCCATTCATGAGACGTATACAATAAATATTAGAGTTATTTTAATATCATTGTTTATATCAAAAATATATAACCCAAGAGAATTTTCGGCTATTTGCACAGTAATTTTTTTTACTAAATTTAAAAGAGATATGATTCACATCTTACTTTTCGGCGCAAGCTACTTTCTGTGCACCCAACAAAAATTTTCTTGAACAGCGATATTTTCTGCCCCAAATCCGTTTGTCTGACATGTTTACAAAATCGCCGCATACAAAAATTTAGCAGAAATCTGTAATAATTCCTATTGAATTTGCTCATGTGTGAGTTTTCTATGAAAGTTTATCGTACAACTGGATATTTGTTTGGATTATAATATATTCTTACTTTTATTTTTAGGTGTTAATGAAACTTTCTTAAAATTTGGTGATGCTAAAACATTTTTTTAAATAAAAAAATTCAAGTTAATTTCTTGCTTTTATTTTAGCATTTTTAAATTTTTTGCTGAAACTACACTGGTATTCATAAATTCTGTGTAGGGTCTATTCCGACTGGGTCCGCTTCTTTTTTTACCAAGTTTACTTTTTTTATACAGCCCAAAAGACACCAAACTTGAATTTTTTAAACAAGAAATTAGTATGAACTGCTTGTATTTAATTTGGAAAAAGTTTTCGAATAAAATTTGCTTAAAAAATCAATTAATACGTGTCGAAAATTAACGATATTAAATACTGGACACAGTCTTAAAGGTGTACCACGCGGTCCAGACTTTTAAGGTTTTTATAATTTTATTTTTAATAAAAGTAAGCATATATAATCTAAAAATGGTAAAAAACTAATTTTTGAACAAAAAATTTGCTGAAAACTTTTCTTTCACTTGTTTGTGAAATTCACTTCCAAAAAAACAGGTATTGACAGCAAGAAAAATCCCTGCGTAAGAAATCAGTGGTATATGCACAGAAAATCGTGTGCGCTAGAAATGTTGCGTTTTTTCTTGCACAATTTTATTCAAAAACTTAATGTATAATTCACCCTGGTCAAAATCCATTGTTCTAAAGGGAAAGAATCCCCTGCGCATAAAAAGACACCGCGCGCATAAAGGGACGCCCGCATTTATGTCTAATAACGCGCCGGTGCCTTTCTAATAACCCGCCCGCGCGGCATTTATTTAGTCATATTCCCACCTTCATTTTGAAGCCCTGTTTTGCCGCTGCTCTTCCGACAACCTCTTCCACGGAGCAAAACATATATGACGTGATCACGAATACTATATGACATTTTAAAGCTAAAAAAATACTAAGGTGTTGGAAATTTTCTTCGGCCATATCTTTTTGATAAATCTCGAGAAATTACAAAAAGTAGTGCAAAAAACTATTTCATTGCAAAAGTTCTCGTGACATTGATTTTATGATTTTTTGCTAAAAAAATAAGTTAGCTGATTAAAATGACCAAAACTAACAACTTAAAAGAAGCTAGAAAGCGAACATAGTCGCTTGTAGTCGCAGTAATTTAATTATTTTACCTTTTACAATTTAAAATGTATTTTTTTAATTTAAAAAAGTGGTAATGAATCTTTAAAAATATTTTAACAATTTAAAATGAAAAGGTGCGTTTTAATCCCTCCTGTATGTTAGACTGTAAAATGTTGAATAGAGGCATGTAAGTGAAGTTCTAAAAAAGATGTTTCTTCAAAATAATATTCTTGAAGAATAGCATTTTTTAGATTTAGAGTTACATTTCTACATTTATCAACATATTCGATTTATTGCAATATAAAATAATTCCGCTATTGTCAAATAATTTTTTTATATGGGTATCCAATTTTGATTTTGGTTCCTTTAACTTGTTTTGATTTTTTAATCAAAACATACTTCCCGTATAAAAATGTTTTAACTTCTGTTCTATTTATAGAGCATTCTTTAAAAGTTATAAGAATGGTTAGTGGAATTAAGTATACAACAAGTAGATTTCCTATGAGCTTGTTGTAAAATGAGTCTCAGAAGAAAGTTTTTTAAGCCGCTAAGACGCTAAACACCATTTACTGTACTTAGACTAAAAAAATTAAAATGAAAATTTATGCATAAATTAGGAAAACACTTTGGAACGGGGCTCTGGAACTCCACAAATCGACGTTTTGCTCCGTTGCAAAATTACTTTTATTATAATTTTACTTTTATTTAAAAAATAGGTCTTACTTTTACTTTACTTAATTAAAATTTCGAACGTTACTTTTATTTTTACTTTACTTAAATTAAAATATCACAAACTACTTTTATTCTTACTTTACTTAAATTAATTTTTTTTAAAAATACTTTTTACTTTTTCTAAAAATAATCAAAAATCATTACTTTTTACAACCGTAGCGTATACTAAATATAATAGTAATTTAGGTCTAAAAAAATCAAAATATTCAAATATTTTTTTGTTCTGCTTGAAAAAACTTTGTGTATTAAAAAATAAGTTTTTCTACTTACACAAGGGCTTAAATTCTAAAATGTGACTATTAATTACCTTTATTTATTAATTAATTAAAAACAAATAATTAAAAAAATAAAAAAAAAAAAAAAAAAATTAGAATTTTTTACAAAAACGATGAAAATTACAAATTCTGCTAAATTTTTAGTCTGCCCCGGCCCCGGCCCTGGCCCCGGCCGGGGCAAAAATTTCTACCCCGGCCCCGGCCCCGGCAAATCAAAATTTCTCTACCCCGGCCCAGGCCCCGGCATCAGCAATAATTCTGCCCCGGTTGATACCTTGTTCTAACCAAATGAAAAACATGATTGTTTAATGAGCTTTCTATCAGTGAAAGGGGAAGGTAGGGTGAGGTCAAATCCCCCCTCTAACCTCAAAATTTTGGACCCCTTCCTAAATAAAGATCGAGGAGTTTTCCTCAGAAAATTTCCGAATTTTTTAATTTGACTTACCTCTAAAGTGTTTTGGGTTTAAAAACCAAATTCACCCTGACCCTCTTCTAGATTTCAAAATTTTTCATCCAGGGTAACCTCCTAGAAAGCCAGCAAGTACAAAAGGATCACTTAGGAACTCCCTTCCAGAATTCAAGATGCAATTTACCACCAGTAACCAACCACCCCAACCCCCCTCTTAGCTGCCAAAACTATGCTCACCTGGAGTTAAATTTGCTATTTTTACTTTAAAAGTAACATAAGTTTAAACAAAAATGTTAATTTATATGATTAAAACGACTTTTGGTTTCCCGGACTTTTTAAAACGATTTCTTGCTGTGAGTATAGGGTTTTACTTTTTTTGTGTTTCTTATTTTGGTTTAAGCATAAGAAAGGACTGCTTTTTTTGCTTTTTTGAAGTAATTTTTTGAGCTTCTAAGTAGTTCATATTAAAATAATCTCATTTTTACTATTTTATATGGGCATTTTAAGTTTATTATGCAGTAAGCGTAGTTTTTTAAAATAAAAATGTTGGTTAAATGTTTTGTTGATTTAGATATTTATTCCAAAAAAACTTCTTGATAGTTAACCATTTTTTATGACTATTTATACATTTAAAGTTAAGACTGCAATACAGAACAAAAGCAATTTTAAAACTGTAAAATTGATCCTAAAAATAATATTTAAAAAAAAAACTAAAAACCGATGCAATAAATGTTGAAGAGTCTATAATGTTGCTTTTTTACAGTAAACTTAACAGTGCACAACTAAAAACTACTTTAAAAAATGGATAATATTAAATATTTACAAACATGTTAGTATTTGTCGGTTTGGCAAAAGCTAAGGCTAAAGTGCTTTAGTACTAATCCTTGTTTGGCCTTAGTACTAAAGGTTTAGTACTACTTTAAGGCTAAACGATTTTTGGACCTTTAGTACTAAAACTAAGGCGCGGCTAAAGTAAAATTTCCCGGCAATGCACACCCGTACTATAAAGTCAATGGCTTCCAGGCTGAAATTAAGGGCGGACCGTTCCCCGCCAAAAAGAAATAAACAATAAACGCGCAAACCAAGAAAATTAAAAAAAATAAGTTTTAGTAATAATTTAACCAATAATTATTGAATTGCACCACGTGTTTCCCTGCGCGTGATATTTTTTGAAGAACGAGTGGTTACTTAACCACTCTTACAATTTCACCCTAACGGAATTCATCTTTAATTTACGAGGTGAGCCAGATAACAATTTAACCATAGAATATTTGATGCTGAGTGACTTAGAGATAATTTTTTTAAAATATTTACAAGTAAAAAATTTATTTTTTCTTAAAATATACTTAAAAAACCAAAGACAAAAGGAAAACACTTGGTGTGCCACCAATAAAGTAAAATAACATGTCCAAAAAAATATGTCATAGTGTTTTGACGAATTAAGGAATGAAAAAAGAAGCAATTTTACACACAATCATACAATATATACCAA